>CM041804.1:37567672-37645172 GCA_023376895.1 Aspiorhynchus laticeps | reverse complement strand
TCTCAGACAAATATTGTCCTATCATAACAAACCATACATCAATGGAAAGATTATTTATTCAGCTTTCATATGATGCATAAATCGCAATTTCGAAAAATTGACCCTTATGACTGGTTTTGTGGTGCAGGGTCACATATATGGTCCACATAGATTAATTCATAATGTTTTCTGATGTAATCACACTGCTGTCTCTGTGTTTGTCAGAGTATAGACGCTCTCATGACGGATGAGATCAATGACATCAGGATCGTCGGCACGCTCACCGTCATCTTGCTGCTGGGCATCTCTGTCGCTGGAATGGAGTGGGAGGCAAAAGTCAGTATATTCCTACATTCACATGTCTGTGGATTCAGAAGTCTGCTGGTTATATAGCTATGCATCTTAAAAAATATTCTGCTGATTTGCAAGAAAAAGCCTGATATGACCTAATTTGATGATGCTGAGTTCAAAGACATCAATTTCCATCATGCACTTTTTTCATAAAATAAGAATATTTTTAAAATGACATAATCTTTAATGCACTTATCAATTAATGCAATTATCAAAATGCATCATTTAACTTACAATCTGCAAAGGAGTGATAAAAGATAAACTCAGGATTAGTCATAAAATAATATCATGCATGTGAAAATGGGCTGAGAACTGATCAAATAGTTGCAATGGTTCTCAGATTGAGACGTTTGTTGTGTTTTCTCCTGATTGAGCGAGAATACAAGACAAATTCACCAAATAAATTGTTGTAAAAGCAATAAGAAATGCATCATATTTCGTGAGAAAGTGTGACTCTCTCCAACAAAACACACACTATGTTTGCACAACATTAGTCAGAAATAAAGTGTTGTGTTTCATTCATCAGATATGATGCAGTTCGGTGTTATTTCTGCAGATATTGTATGTCTCGTGATGTACTGATGTCTTTGACAGGCACAGATTGTGTTATTGGTGATTCTCGTGGCTGCTATTTTTAACTACTTCATCGGATCATTCATCCCCATGAAGTCCAAGGAATCTCAAGGCTTCTTCAGTTATAACGGTGGGTCGTCTCTACTCATCTGCGATCGTTGATAATCGTTTAACCCTTGTGCGTCAATTAAGAAAAGTTACACATAGGTCCATAGTGGACAAAAAAAGTCCATGTCAAAAAATGGTCATAAAAATTTGAAGCTTGGGAGCACAGAGTTAAGTTTGGTCTCATTTTAAAGAAGACCCGCGGCAGATTATTGTTGAAGTAAAAAAAGTTAAAAAAGTTAAACCAAAAAAAAAGTTTGTTTATAAAAATGATTTATGAACGATATTTTATATAAAATATATATTTTATGAAACATGTTGAACTCAAAAACTGTTAGAAAATCAAAGCCATGAATCTAAACAAGTTGTGTTCCAATTTTAAGGTTGATATCTCAAAAAATGAGCTTTCAGTAAGATATTGTTTGGGCGCAGTACCACATTTTCTCCATTAGATGCCAGCAAAACTCCGCTGGAGCTCACAGTGCTTGAGTTTGTGATTTACAGTAGAGTTTATCTCTCTCAAATATTACAAGCACACACACACACACACACACACACACTCTGACATCCACACACACACACACACACACACACACACACACATACAAACCACACTCTGACATCCATACCAACACACACACACACACACACATACACACACACACTCTGACATCCACACACACACACACACACACACACACACACACACACACACATACAAACCACACTCTGACATCCATACCAACACACACACACACACACACACACACAGACACACACACACACACACACACACACACACACACACACACACACACACACTCTGACATCCACACCAGCACACACACACACACACATACAAACCACACTCTGACATCCATACCAACACACACACACACACACACACACACACACATACACACACACACACACACACACACACACACACACATACACACTCTCAGACACACACACACGCACACACACACACACACTCTGACATCCACACCAACACACACACACACACACACACACACACACACACACACACACACACACACTCTGACATCCACACCAACACACACACACACACACACACACACACACACACACACACACACACACACACACACACACACACACTCTGACATCCATACCAACACACACACACACACACATACACACACACACACACACACACACACACACACATACACACTCTGACATCCACACCAACACACACACACACACACACACACACACACACACACACTCTGACATCCACACCAACACACACACACACACACACACACACACACTCTGACATCCATACCAACACACACACAATTATAGCTGCATTATTTATCCAATCGTCTCTATAATATACAGAAGCAGAAATCAGGAATAAAGCCAGTATTTGCTTTATAGACCCTTTATAGGCCAAACCTGAAAAAATGGCACCATCTGGTAAAAAATAGTAAAAAATTAAATTTCAAAGCCTTGCCAACACAATGAAAGCCTATTAACAAAAAATGCATTGTTTTACAGTTAAATGGCACTGTGATTAAAAATAGCCGTTTTAATAAAGACATTTTTGTCCTTAAGGTCCTGAGAGGAACTATTTTGTGTACCGAGTGCAAAACAGATTTATTAAAGGAAATGGAAGTGAAATAGTAAAATTCCAATAAAAATACACACCTGTGCCAAAATTTATGCAGTTGGCAATAACACAGACAAAATGATAAAAAAAATAAAATTAAAAAAAAACTGAAAAGGACTAAAATATCCAACAGGGTTAAGATCAGTGCTGGAGGAACAAATCAATGACAAGTTCATTCCTGTGTTTGTCTGTCTCAAAGCTGGCATAATGATGGAGAACATGGGTCCAGACTTCAGAGACGATGAAACCTTCTTCTCCGTCTTTGCTATCTTCTTCCCGGCCGCCACAGGAATCCTAGCAGGAGCCAATATATCAGGAGACCTGGCGGTGAGGATCATTTACTCTCACGCTTAAAAATAAAGCTGTTTTCACAGTGAAGCCATAGAAGAACCATTTTTAGTTCCTCGAAGAACCTTTCAGTGATCAATACTAAAACGAACCATTTCTGACCCTGGAGCACAAAACCAGTCATAAGGGTCATTTTTATGAAATTGAGATTTATACGTCATCTGAAAGCTGGATAAATAGCTTTCCATTGATGTATGGTTTGTTATGATAGGACAATATTTGGCTGAGATACAACTATTTGAAAATCTGGAATCTGAGGGTGCAAAAAAATCTAAATATTGAGAAAATCATCTTTAAAGTTGTTCAAATGAAGTTCTTAGCAATGCATATTACTAATCAAAAATTAAGTTTTGATATATTTACGGTAGGAAATTTACAAAATATCTTCATGGAACATGATCTTTATTTAATATCCTAATGATTTTTGGCATAAAAGAAAAATGGATAATTTTGACTCATACAATGTATTGTTGGCTATTGCTACAAATATACCTGTGTTACTTATGACTGCTTTTGTGCTGCAGGGACACATTCTGAATCATCAACCTTTCTCCATTATAAAGAACCTTTAGGTCATGTAGATGTTAAAGGTTCTTCACGTAACCATTGATGCCCATAAAGAAGCTTTATTGTCAAGAGTGTATTTGAGTTTTGCTGGATTGTGTTGATCATCACATCTCATAACAGCTGATTTCATCTCTCTAGGATCCTCAGTCAGCGATTCCTAAAGGAACTCTTCTGGCGATCCTCATAACCGGAGTGGTTTACATCGCTGTCGCCTTCTCGAACGGTATTTGAGTGCAGTTCTTTCTCTGATTGTTCTCGACTCGTGGATCAGAGGTGATGTTATGGCTTTGCTGTGTTTTTAGGCTCTTGTATCGTGCGGGATGCCACAGGCGATGATAACGACACCATAGTGGGCTCGCTGGAGAACTGCACTGACGCCGCGTGCATGCTGGGATATGACTTCTCCATCTGCAAAGAGGGCGGCTGCAAGTACGGCCTTCAGAACGACTTCCAGGTGTGTGACAGACATGCTCACACTTATTATTATCATTATTATATGTGTCCCTGCAGCACAAAAGCAGTCATCAGTAACACAGGTATATTTGTAGCAATAGCCAACAATACATTGTATGGATCAAAATTATAAATTTTTCTTTTATGCCAAAAATCAAGATATTAAGATCATGTTCCATGAAGATATTTAGTAAATTTCCTACCATAAAACTTAATTTTTGATTAGTAATATGCATTGCTAAGAACTTCATTTGAACAACTTTAAAGGTGATTTTCTCAATATTTAGATTTTTTTGCACCCTCAGATTCCAGATTTTCAAATATTGTCCGATCATAACAAACCATACATCAATGGAAAGATTATTTATTCATCTTTCAGATGATGTATTAATCTCAATTTCACAAAATTGACCCTTATGACTGGTTTGTGCTCCAGTGTCACATATTGGAATCCATACGCTGATGTTTAGTGTTGGGGAAGGTTACTTCTAAAAGTGATGCATTATAATATCCACCTTTTTCATAACGAGCCTAATGCGTTTGAAATTATGGTTTGGGGAAGTTCCACTCAAAAAGACTGCAATAAATCATAAGATCGCAATAATCCTTATCTGTCATTTTGACTGAATCGGCTGTAAATTTTCATTCATTTTCTATTTTCTGTCAGGAGAATAACGCTACATTTGACGATATCTATAACAATATCTATAGCTCTTTTCAGCCCGCTGCATGATTTTTCTCTTTCTTTTGTATTCCGCTGTAAGTAAATGAAAAAAGACGACATATTCTGTGCATTTGTGGTCTGCTCTCCCAATTTAATTTATGATATAAACCACAAATAATTATCTGAAATGCACTAAGAATCTTTGTTGTTCTGTAATTGTTCTGAAATATAGACATATAATGATATTTAACACATCTGTAATATTGCTGCGGATAGAAGGAGGATCTTTAGGAGTTATTCATGGTGTGTTGAAAGTAATTTATTAATGCTTTTCCACTTTTAAGTTTCCTTTTAATGATCGATGATTGAAGGGAGAGTAAAATGATGTCACTTCATTATTATTGTGTTCATAGAGTGAACCTTTTGCTGATTGTTTACAGTGTAAACAGAAGTTACTCCCATAATTTGCACAAAGCATCATCGGGCATAAGAAAAAGGTGGATAATGTTACTCCCCAAAAAATTACTTATGTGTTATGTTACTTTTGTGTTACTTTTTCTCTTCTGGGCTGGGTTTGCTTGTTTGATTTTAATATAATAAACTTTTATTTTGGCAGATGTAAAAGCCCTTTCACACCAAAAGTGACATGAATAAGCCTCAGGCTGAAGGAAATTACCCCTGCTATAATCTCTGTGCAGTGCATGTTTTCCAGGCTTTGACTGAATCATGTTTATTGTACTGTCCCTATCTAAATAAACTAAATGAATTCACATTTTGGATTACATGAAGAATAAGACACAAGAGAAGAAAGTTCAACACTTTCTTCCTGATCACCAAAAAATGAAACACAAATGTTATGTTTATCTAAAGTCATTTTTGCTTATTAGTATGGTTGAAGTGAATCATTGAGGGTCAGCAGTGAAGACATTGGTTAATAAAATTGGATTAAATACATTTGTGTTATTTAACGAATTTAATCATTGCATGATATTTTTGCATTTCATTTTTTTAATTGATTTTGAGGAATACTCAATCTGTTTTTGAGTAAATACATGTTGATATTTAGTCTAGAACTACAGTAAGATCATGTTCACACACAACACTGATTTCTGTCACCATGGCAAAACCAGAGCTGTCACTCAATACATCACCATGGCAACACCAGAGCTGTCACTCAATACATCACCATGGCAACACCAGAGCTGTCACTCAATACATCACCATGACAACACCAGAGCTGTCACTCAATACATCACCATGGCAACACCAGAGCTGTCACTCAATACATCACCATGGCAACACCAGAGCTGTCACTCAATACATCAGATACAAAGTAACTGGTGTTACTTATTTGAAAAAGTAACTCAGATATTTCCTTGTAATTTAAAAGTAATGCATTACTTTACTAGTTACTTAGGGAAAGTAATCTGATTACGTAACACGTTACTTGTAGGGCCAGATTTACTAACAGCTTGCACCAACGCAAACCATCTTTTGGAGTTAAAATAGTAGGGTAGAGTGGGGGGGGAAACGCCCCCTGCTGTTTTCCCAAAATAACCACAAGATAAAGTCAAGATCAATTTTTATTGTAACTATGGACTGTGTTGACGAGAGTGATGTAGAAGTATTTACTATGAAGCTCACACTGGTGATGTACTGGAGAGAAAACTGATTTCACAGTAAATCATGTCATTTTATTTTCAGCAGTAAGAAAAACAGTGTTTTGTAGAATATCACAGTTATATATGATATGACAACAGTAGGACCTGTAGATAGAGAGTACGTGTTATTTAATAAAAATATAATTATATTTTCAGAATGACAATATATTTTTTGTGTATTTATATGTATTTAAAATTCATATATTTTTGAATTTTTTGTGGGGTAAAACGCCCCCCGGGGGGCAATGGGATATTACTGTAGTTATTCTGTTCTGAACATTAAATCCTTTGTTTTTCCATCAAATGAATTCTAACTAGTTGGTTGAATAAAATATTTGGACTTTGTTTAAAAATTACGTCAAGTTAGCATCAGGTAGCTAGTTATAATTTTTATTATAATTTTGTAATTCATAATTATTGATTATATTCTTTTTTAATTTTAAGCTAAAACTGCCTGTACTCTGATTTTGCTGTAAATGTTTAAAGTTAATTTCTTTGTCAGACTGGGGGGCATTTTACCCCCAACGCCCCCTTGGCACAAATTACATTTTTGTTAAAAATCGAATAACATGAAAACTCTGGACATTTTTCATACTTGGTTTATAATTTATGTCATTGTCACTAAAACTGATAACTTTTCTGAACACATTTAACTTTTGTTTCACTGAACAAAGTTTGTTTTACTGTCAGGATTCACTAAAGACACACAGTGATGAATCAGCGCTGAAAAGGCGAGGACAGTTATTTTTGCGCCTGATCTTATTGAATATGCATTTGTAGGAGTTTCCCTTTCAGACACAGTTTATGGGAGGAGAGTATTAAAATGAATCATGCAACATGATTTACTAACGTTTGTGCTCGTCAGATTACTAGTATTTGCATGTCTTACCGGTAAAAGCATGTCTTAAAGCAGATGGTAATTTGCGCTGCTCTTGGTAGATTGTGCTGGTCATTATGAAAATGATCTGATGTGTGTGTTCTTTAATGTGTGCATTATTAGTAAATCACACGCAGAACCCTGTTTAGTAAATCTGACCCGTAATGCGTTCTCCCTAACACTGCTGATGTTTTGTGTTAAACTCGTTCAGCTTTACTGATGCTCTGTGATGTTAATGATCTTTCAGGTGATGAGTTTGGTGTCTGGCTTCGGGCCGCTCATCACAGCTGGAATCTTCTCTGCCACGCTCTCATCAGCGCTGGCGTCTCTGGTCAGCGCTCCCAAAATCTTCCAGGTCAGGACACAAACAATCCTCCTTTTCAAACATTTCTTGAACTTTGGTTAAAAGGTATTGTATAATTCAGATATGTGAGCACAAAACCAGTCATAAGGGTCAATATTGTGAAATTGAGATTTATACATCATCTGGAAATATGCTTTCCATTGATGTATGGTTTGTTATGATAGAACAATATTTGTAAATCTGGAATCTGAGGGTGCAAAAAAATCTAAATATTGAGAACATCATCTTTAAAGTTGTTCAAATGAAGTTCTTAGCAATGCATATTACTAATCAGAAATTAAGTTTTGATATATTTACGGTAGGAAATTTACTAAATATCTTCATGGAACATGATCTTAATATCCTAATGATTTTTGTCATAAAAGAGAAATGTATAATTGTGACTCATACAATGTATTGTTGGCTATTGCTACAAATATACCTGTGTTACTGATGACTGCTTTTGTGCTGCAGGGACACATATAAGGTATCCAGAGTTGCTAGTTAATGGAGTTTAGTTCGTTCTGTCCCCGAAGAGTAAATCTCTTGAAAAGTAAAGAACTGGATCAGTATTTTTATGACACTGACCTTCGTTCACTTCCATGATTCTGATATTTTCTCCATTACAAGAAACACTACAAATAAGGCTTGTGTGTTTGGGCAGTTTTCATTAACACCAGATCAGATTTAGACAATTACATAAAGTTATATATGGCAGAACTCTTCATCGTCATAAAATTTAAGGAGGATATTTGGTTTATTTCCACCATATATCTCTGTCTACAGTAAACATCTGTATACTAAATGCACATCTGAGCTTCTCCATGCATCTGTTGATTTCTCTGTTTATGTGTGAAGATTATTTGGTTTTATTTGAAAAACAGAAGCATGCTGAATCTCTGTTTAAACAGCTCTGTTGTCTGATAAGAAATAATTAATGTGAAGAGCACAAGAAAAACACATTAATTACTCATTTGCATCTGAAAAGCACATTTTCTTGTCTGATTTCTTGACACTTTTCCTTTGTATTCCTTTATATTTACTGTTTCAACATAACAGCCTGATGCTAAAGCTTGCGCTTTCTGGTTTTTGTGCAATGCTTAACTTTGATAAACAGCATTTGGAGTCATTTATTATTATCAGCGAGCGAGCATCATTTTGTTTGAGGGACAGAATGAGTAACACCCTAAAAAAGCCATACTCGAGGTTACAGTCAATTCCAAGAGAATGCATGAACGCTTGAATGTGTCTTGAAAAGTGTTTACAGAAATGGTGAATAATAAATGTATATTGCATGACCATATCCTATTGGACAAATATTATACAGTCAAACCAAAAATTATTCAGACACCAGATATGATTTTTGATAGTTTTTTTTCCACTAGTGCAGGACACTAGTTAATTTATGTAAGTGAGGATAGCTAAATAAAGTAAACTGTGACATATTAAACCCAAAAATTCTTCATACAGTGGATTACCAGTAAAATTTGGTATCAAAAATTATTCAGACACCAAATATGATTTTTTATATTTTTTTTACTAATGACTGCAGGACACTATAGTTAATTTATATAAGTGAGGATAGCTAAATAAAGTAAACTGTGACATATTAAACCCAAAACGTCTTCATACAGTGGATTGCCAGTAAAATTTGATATCAAAAGTGATTCAGACACCAAATATGATTTTTGATTTTTTTTTTTACTAGTGAGTGCAGGACACTATAGTTAAGTTATGTAAGTGAGGATAGCTAAATAGAGTAAACTGTGACATATTAAACCCCAAAATTCTTTATACAGTGGATTACCAGTAAAATTTGGTATCAAAAATTATTCAGACACCAGATATGATTTTTGATATTTTTTTACTAGTGAGTGCAGGACACTATAGTTAAGTTATGGAAGTGAGGATAGCTAAATATAGTAAACTGTGACATATTAAACCCAAAAATTCTTTATACAGTGGATTACCAGTAAAATTTGGTATCAAAAATTATTCAGACACCAGATATGATTTTTTTTTTTTTTTTTTTTACTAGTGAGTGCAGGACACTAGTTAATTTATATAAGTGAGGATAGCTAAATAAAGTAAACTGTGACATATTAAACCCAAAAATTCTTCATACAGTGGATTACCAGTAAAATTTGGTATCAAAAATTATTCAGACACCAGATATGATTTTTGATATTTTTTTTACTAGTGAGTGCAGGACACTATAGTTAATTTATGTAAGTGAGGATAGCTAAATAAAGTAAACTGTGACATATTAAACCCAAAAATTCTTTATACAGTGGATTACCAGTAAAATTTGGTATCAAAAATTATTCAGACACCAGATATGATTTTTGATATTTTTTTACTAATGAGTGCAGGACACTATAGTTAATTTATGTAAGTGAGGATAGCTAAATAAAGTAAACTGTGACATTATACCCAAAAATTCTTCATACAGTGGATTACCAGTAAAATTTGATATCAAAAATTATTCAGACACTCTGATCTGAGCATGTTTTGCTGAAGTGTTTTTCTTTAATTGCTAATGTGATCTTTTTACACACAGACTGAACTAAATGAAGCATTGATTGGTGATTGCAGCTAAACTGGTTTTATCTAATTGTGTTCTTAACTTTAACATCTGACAGCTATTCAACCGAATTCATTACATACCTTTCTATCAAAGTTATCTGATATTATCAAGATGAAACGAGTTCTTTTTAGTGCTGTCAAACGATTAATCGCATTCAAAATAAAAGTTTTTGTTTACATAATATATGCATGTGTACTGTGTATATTAATTATGCATACATAAATACAAACACATACATGTATATATGTAAGAAAAATATGTTGTTTATATATTAAATTTACTTATATATAAATGTATATATTTTCAAAATACATACATGCGTGCGTTTGTATTTATATATACATAATAAATATACACAGTACACATGCATATATTATGTAAACAAAAACTTTTATTTTGAATGCGATTAATCGTGATTAATCGTTTGGCAGTGCTAGTTCTTGTAATATTTTATTACTGTTTTCTAAACTTTAGTGATCAAACTTTTTTGGTTTGACTGTATATCAGTGTTTGCTGTGATCTTGTGATGTTTCATATAACCCTCTCTTCTGTTCTTGTGTTGTGAGTTGATGGAGGTGTTTAATGTGTGGTTTTATAGGCCTTGTGTAAGGATAAAATCTACCCTGGCATGCATGTGTTTGCCAAAGGCTACGGGAAGAACAAAGAGCCTCTGCGTGCTTACGTCCTCACCTTCATCATCGGCCTGGCCTTCATCCTGATCGGTAATAACACTCCACTCAATGCTGACTTATCTGCTTATACGCTGATGACAGACACTGTGTTTAAATCCAGTGTGTTGGTGTTTCAGCTGAGTTAAACATCATCGCTCCCATCATTTCCAACTTCTTCTTGGCCTCTTACGCTTTGATCAATTTCTCTGTCTTCCACGCGTCGCTGGCGAACTCCCCAGGCAAGTGATGAAACTGACAATGAGCGTGATGTTTCTCCTCAGTATCGTGAGTAATTCACAGATTTCCGTCTGAACAGGGTGGCGTCCGAGTTTCAAATACTACAACAAGTGGGTGTCGTTAGCCGGAGCCGTGCTGTGCTGCGTGGTGATGTTTGTGATCAACTGGTGGGCGGCACTGGTCACCAACGTCATCGTCCTGGCGCTCTACATCTACGTCAGCTACAAGAAACCAGGTCTGTTCTGTTTTCACGTCTATGATTATGTGATAACACTTTACCAAAAGGTCTCATTTGTCGCAATACAATTTAAGAATTAACAGATCTTGACATGCATAGAAGTGAAGCAGTTTATCTATAAAGAAAAATCTGAAAAATGCACATATCTGACCCTGGAGCACAAAAGCAGTCATAAGTAACACAGGTATATTTGTAGCAATAGACAACAATACATTGTATGGGTCAAAATTATCTATTTTTCTTTAATGCCAAAAATCATTAGGATATTAAGATCATGTTCCATGAAGATATTTTGTACATTTTCTACCGTAAATATATCAAAACTTAATTTTTGATTAGTAATATGCATTGCTAAGAACTTCATTTGAACAACTTTAAAGATGATTTTCTCAATATTTAGATTTTTTTGCACCCTCAGATTCCAGATTTTCAATCATCACAAACCATACATCAATGGAAAGATTATTTATTCAGCTTTCAGATGATGTATACATCTCAATTTCGAAAAATTTACCCTTATGACTGGTTTTGTGCTCCATGGTCACATATGATTTGTTCACAATAAGATCAACAATATGCATTTTTTTAAAAGTGAAAAATGCACATATTAATTATTCATAATAAGATCAATAATATGCATTTTTAAAAAGTGAAAAATGCACATATGAATTATTCATAATAAGATCGATAATATGCATTTTTAAAAAGGTAAAAAATATACGTATGAATTGTTCGTAATAAGATCGATAATACGCATTTTTAAAAAGGGAAAAATGCACATATGAATTATTTGTAATAAGATCTATAAAATGCATTTTTTAAAAAGTGAAAAATGCACATATGAATTATTTGTAATATCAACAATATGCATTTTTAAAAAAGTGCAAAATGCACACATGAATTGTTCACAATAAGATCAATAATATGCATTTTTAAAAAGTGAAAAATATATGCATGAATATCGTAATAAGATCAATAATATGCATTTAGAAAATATATAGGGTGAATTTTTAGTCCATGTTGACTAATGCAGTGCTGTAAATGACATGGAGTAACGATACGCAATATAATTTTCACAGCATTTAATATATGTACAGTATTTGTTCATGTTAGTTAATTAAAATGCCAGTTGTTCATTGTTTGTTCATGTTAGTTCAGTAACTAAAGTTAATGTAGCCTTCCTGTAGATCATGGAACTGATCAAATGTATTGAATGTAATGTAAATGACTTTGGATAAAAGCATCTGCCAAATGCATAAATGTAATTGTAGTTCATGATAAAGGCATAGTTCACGCCAAAATGAAACTTCTGACACTATTTACTCACCCTTGTGTTGAATTTCTTTCTTCTGTTGAACACAAAATAAGATATTAGATAACCAACCAGTTACCGGTAGCCAATGACATCTATAGTATTTATTTTTTCCCTGATATGGACGTCAATGGCTTGCAACAACTGTGTGTTTGCCAGCATTCTTCAAAACATCTTTTATTTTCCACACAAGAAAGAATCTCATACAGGTTTGGAACAACATGAGGGTGATTAAATGATGCCAGTTTTTATTTTTAGGTGAACTGATCCTTTGTATTGTAAAGTGTTATCAGTTATGTTTTAAAGTCATAAATCATAACCGAGTGTCAGAATGCATCTTTCTGCTGCAGATGTGAACTGGGGTTCGTCGACACAAGCGCTGATGTACAACAAGGCACTGACTCACAGTCTGCATCTCACGGGGGTTGAGGATCATATCAAGAACTTCAGGTGATGCACTGACAGATGCAAAAGCTGTCATATGTGACTATAGACACCGAAAACCTCTCTGAAATCATTTTCTCCATGCACAGGCCTCAGTGTCTCTTAATGTCCGGATACCCAAACTCAAGACCGGCGCTGCTGTATCTAGTGCACGCTTTCACCAAAGACGTGGGCTTGATGGTCTGTGGCCACGTGCGCACAGTATGTCATTTCAATGAACATTTGACACATCGTCTTTGCAGTTATACAACCAAACATGCACTTGTTCTTCAGGCTTCCCGCAGGTCCTTAACCCCTTAACGGTCACCGTCCCGTATACGGGACGCCTAAGTTTACTTCACTATATTACACTTAAATCCTAATGTAATCATGACAAACTATATATCATTGGAAAGGTCTAAGTCTCCTAAATAGATATATTACCATTTTTTGTTGTTACAAATTATGTAGGAACAGTAATAGATTAATTTATGACAAGAGTGCACCAAGCGTCTATGATAAATCAACATCATAACAGGAGTTCTGACCTGTCACAAAAAGTCTTTATATCCTTGCCTTTTTCCCCATCACATGTTTTAGCAATCATCATAAGTTATATACCATTTGAAAGCTTAAAATCTCAAAATTCATCCTGTGAAAACCATTTTGAAATCGGACATTGCGTTACCATAGAAATGGTACTTCAAAATGTTTTGGCGGTCTCCTCCCCCTTAGCGGCGGTGTCATATTAAAAAATGTATTACGGTCTTTTAGAATCAAAACTTTTTATAATCTTGACAAAACACACATCGTTGGAAAGATCTGAGTCTCAAGATTCCATATTTGGTGGTTATTTTGTTATAGATGTAATATTGAGAGAGAAATTGATAGATTTGTGACAGAAATGCATAAAAAAATAATTCAATGGAGTTTCAATGGCACCCGGTGGCTGTTTTTGGTATAACGCCGAAACAAAATCGCATATGAACCTCAATTTTTTTTATATCAACTTCAAATTTGGAACACAACTTATGTAGACATATGGCTTTAATTTTATAGCAATTTTGGATTTTTAACTATTTTTTTAAATATTTATTTTATATAAAATACAATAAAAAATAGTATAATACATTTTCTTTACAGTAAATTTAAACTTCTATAACTTTTTAATACTTCAATTTTATTAAATGATTTCACTTCTGTAATAATCTGCTAATTGTCTTCTTTAAAAAGAGACCAGCCTTAGGTCTGTATTCAAAAGCGTTCATGAATTATAATAATTTAAGTTTGGATACTGCACTTTCTCGTGAATTTTCAAAAATGGGGGGTGACGGTTAAGGGGTTAAAAAGGCTTAAATTTAGTTGTATCAAATTTAATGCCATAAAAAGTCTTAAATTGTACAAGTTTAACGATTGGCCTTATAGGAAGATGTTACAATTAATAAATGGGGTCAGATTACACTGTGTAAGGTAAAATAAGTGTTAAAAAAAAGATGACAAATGACAAAAGTAGAATGAATAAATAAAACAACACAATAAAACTAGAATAACTTAGGCTGTTAAAAGTAGATTGTCCAATCATACCCTAAAACAGTCCTTAAGAATCCTAGTGTGTTGAAGTCCCAAGCTAAAAGTGTCCACCGGTGTATATACAGTCCAAAGAAAGTGATAATCCAAGATGTGTATGGTAAATCCATAAATCCAGCGTGTATGTGTTTGGCCAGTGACCCTGTTTGTTTGACATGCTGCTTGCTTTATACTGGTCTACTTTCTGATTCCTGTCATGTGACTGATCACATGACAGCCAGACCCAAGAACATTTAAAGACATGCACACATAAAATACTTAAGAGGATTAAAATGGCTAAGACAACATGTAAAACCATTAAAACTCAAATATATAGGTATACAACCATCTTAATACATATTGAGCGGTATAAAACATGTGTCTTTGTGTGACAGTGTCACACAAGAGAGTCTTAATTATGATTTCAAGAGGTCTTAAATTGCGGTACGGAAATACTTTAATTGCGATATGGCTCAATGTGACGATTAAACTTCAAAAGGCTATGATTTTAGTGAATAAACACGAGCGCTGCATGTTTCAAAGTCCGGTGCTGCACTGCTTTGTGTATTACCGGGAAAACCGTTATATTTCTGCCGTTCCGAAAGCGCCACCTGCTGGCAGAGAATTAATGTGCATTATTAATCTGCTGTTTTTGTTCAGACCAATGAAAATGAAAAATGATGAAAATCCACCCATGTTTTTACCATACAAACACACAGAGCTGTAAATGTGAACTGGTGGATCAATAAGAAGATAATGAATGTAAAAATCTGAACAGTAAAATGCATTTATATGATTTTTTTATTAATATAATAATTTATTGATAATAATTGTTTAAATTAATATAATAATTAATACTTTTGACTTTAAAAAATGTGACCCTGTCTGTGAAATTCAGGCTAAAGTCTCAAAATCTAATTATGAGATAACAAGCATCAAAGTTTGATTTCAACCATTAATTTCACTATGATTTACATTTATGCATTTAGCAGACGCTTTTATCCAAAGCGACTTACATTGCATTCAAGTTACAGTTTTACATTTTATCAGCTCTTAATTTGACATGGCCTTACTCAGTCAGTAATAAAGATATCAATTTTGCATTTTTGCATAATATTCTTTACCTTATGAAGGATGATTTTATACAGAAAACAGTAAATCACCAAAATATGACTTTAGCTGTGTTTTCACAGACAGGGTCACAAATGGTTTAAAGGCTGAAATGTGAAGTGTATCATTTTGTTTTTGTGAAAACTTGTATCTGAACTGTAAATCATGCTTTTTACAGTTTAATATGTTACTATAGACATTGAACTACCCCACTAATAAGGTGTTAATTTTATCTTTAAAACAAGTCTTAAATTTGGGCTTAAAAATCCTGCAGAAACCCTGTTTTTTGCATTTTCCCACAGGGGTACCGTAGGCCGAACAATAAGGACATGATGAACGAGCAGGTCCGCTATCAGCGCTGGCTCCTGAAGACCCGAATCAAAGCCTTTTACACTCCTGTGTTTGCTGATGATCTCAGACAAGGAGCCCAGTATCTCCTGCAGGTCAGAACGGAAATATGACCGATTGCGTAACAAAGAGCTCATGTAATGAACTGAATCAGAACTCGTTTAAAACTGATGTTGTTGCAATTTATAGACCTCTGGTTTGGGTCGCTTAAAACCCAACACACTGGTGTTTGGCTTTAAGAACAACTGGAGGGACGGAGAGATGAAGGATGTGGAAACCTACATCAACACCATCCAGTGAGTCTGACTGTGTGATGCTCTTCATGTCTTAAAGAACTGAAATCTTCCTCTGAATGATCGCTGTGTGTGTTTCAGTGACGCGTTTGACCTGCAGTTCGGTGTGGTTCTTTTGAGACTGAAGGAAGGTCTTGATATCTCTCACATTCAAGGTCGAGTTTCCAGGCCAAGAGTGGGCTAAAGTATAAATGCTTTGAGATTAGTGATTTTAAGTTTGCTTCTGTTGGTCTTTCTTCAGATGAATTTCAGACCTCGCAGGAGAAAGCTCCTGGAATGAAGGATATCTTGGTGTCCATCAACATCCAAGACTTTGATAGTGATTCCTCAAAACTATCATCTAAATCCACCAGCTGTCAAAGCAGCCCGCTCATCTTCAGAGGTCAGAAAACCATGACGTGTTGCACATTTAAAGTTTATCAAAAAATGTGCTCACCCAGGATCATCCGAGATCAGGATGAGTTTGTTTCTTCATCAGGTTTGTATAAATGCATCACTGCATCAGTAGCTACGTTTACATGGACACTTTTTGCTTCCATCCGAATGAATTCATTCTGATTGTCAAATCCGAACATAGTGTTTACATGAACGCCAAATAAAGTGATCGGGTTGATATGCGTGTTTATATGTCACAAGCTTCTGCTCGGATTTAATCTTTTGACATGCGCACACTGCATGAATATTCAGAGTTTCCCGCTGTTCTCGTGTAATGTTTTAAAAAGCACACTTGATATTTATTTACTTCGGGTCCTAATTAGTCGACGACCAGCACAGTAACTATTGTGCAGTGCTGCTTACTTTAGAAAGCAGTAAAAGTGCCCCTTCCCGTGATCAAAACCAGTCGTCTGTGGATGAGAGTCTTAAACAAGGACTGGTGGGACGTTGTCCTGCTCCACTTCACAGACGCTGAATGAAAGCAGCATTTTAGAATGACTGGACACTCATTTATGACACTTTTATTCACCGGGAACAACAGCTCGTTCCGTGCGTCATTATGCTATTTTTACGTCACTGCACATGCGCAGTACTTTCCAGTTTCGGTTTTCAATCAGATCAAGTGTTTACATGTCCTCTCGTTCGGATTACAGAAGGAATAAACCACCCCTTACGATCCGATCAAAATTTTAATCAGATCTGGCCAATTCAATCCGATCGACGTGGTTACATGTGACTTTTTTATTCCGATTGTGCTTCTAGTCCTATTATGATCGGATTATAGGGTCCATGTAAACGCAGCTAGTGTCTCAGCAATGGATGCTCTGCAGTGAATGGGTGCCGTCAGAATGAGAGTCTGATAAAAACATCACAATAATCCACACCACTCCAGTCCATCAGTTAACATCTGGAGAAGACAAAAGATGAAACAAATACAGCATTAAGATGTTTTTAACTCAAATACCATAGAGTCCATAATCCATAATAACTCTTCCTCAGTGATAAAGTGTTCTGGTCTGAATCAGGAGAGAAATCTGCATCAGATCAAAACAGCTCTAAACAAATATGTGGTTAGATTTTGATGAGAGAGACAACAGCAGATGCACTTTTTCACTGAGGAAGAGTTATTATGGATTATGGACTCTATGGTATTTGAGTTAAAAACATCTTAATGCTGTATTTGTTTCATCTTTTGTCTTCTCCAGATGTTAACTGATGGACTGGAGTGCTGTGGATTATTGTGATGTTTTTATCAGACTCTCATTCTGACGGCACCCATTCACTGCAGAGCATCCATTGCTGAGACACTGATGCAGAGATGCATTTCTACAAACCTGATGAAGAAACAAACCCATCTACATCTCTGATGACCTGAGGGTGAGTGCATTTTCATTTTTGGCTGAACTATTCCTTTAATGAGTGTTCCTGTGATGAGTGTAAACTGGAAAATCCTGATTAGAGACTGAAGTCAAGTCTTTATCAGTTGTATTGTGTTCTCATTAGAGCCACTCCAAGTATCCTCCGGTTCATGAATTTCCTGCAATTTCCTTCAATGCATGAATGTACAGATTTGTATTCTTCAGAACATCATGTTCAATTATCAATTCTTCATGAAACGGCTTTGAGCGTCTCAGATTCGTGTTAATCTGTATCTGGTAAACTGATGCTAATTTCTCTTCTCTAACGATGCATGTGTGATTTCAGACACCAAGAAGCCTCCGATGCAGCTCAGTCCCGCGGATGAGAAGCTTCTGGCCGCCAGTCAGCAGTTCCAGAAGAAACAGAGCAAAGGAACCATCGATGTTTGGTGGCTGTTTGACGACGGAGGTGAAGACTTTCTATTTCAGTGTAGTTTGATGATTAAATGTTTGCCTTTATTATACTCACTGAGTTTGTAGCTTTAATAAATGACACTGTGATTGATTACTCATTGTAGGCTTGACACTTTTGATACCGTATTTGCTAACCAACAAAAATAAATGGCGCGACTGCAAGATCCGTGTGTTTATTGGAGGAAAGATCAACAGGATTGACCACGACCGCAGAGCGTGAGTATAACCTGTGTTAAGAACATGCATTTATACTCATGTCTAGTGGATTTAACTCATTTTGCTTAGTTTTTTAAAGAAATTAATTTGTAGGCACAGTTTAAAATTAATTTCAGTCATTTAAATAGAAGCCTTTAGATCTGAGTAGTTACGATTAATCGCGATTAATCGCATCCAAAATAAAAGTTTTGTTTACATAATATATGTGTGTGTACTGTGTATATTTATTATGTGTATATAAAGATACACACATACAGTATACATTTTGAAAATATTTACATGTATACAGGTATATATTATTAGTGCTGTCAAACGATTAATCGCGATTAATCACATCCAAAATAAAAGTTTTTGTTTACATAATATATGTGTGTGTACTGTGCATATTTATTATGTATATATAAATACACACAGATGCATGTATACAGTATAGTTTAGAAAAATATCTTATATTGGTATATTAAATATATTTATATATAATATAAATTATATAAATATAAATATTAGTGCTGTCAAACGATTAATCGCGATTAATCGCATCCAAAATAAAAGTTTTTGTTTACATAATATATGTGTGTGTACTGTGGATATTTATTATGTGTATATAAAGACACACACATACAGTATACATTTTGAAAATATTTACATGTATACAGGTATATATTATTAGTGCTGTCAAACGATTAATCGCGATTAATCACATCCAAAATAAAAGTTTTTGTTTACATAATATATGTGTGTGTACTGTGCATATTTATTATGTATATATAAATACACACAGATGCATGTATACAGTATAGTTTAGAAAATATCTTATATTGGTATATTAAATATATTTATATATAATATATATTATATAAATATTAGTGCTGTCAAATGATTAATCGCGATTAATCACATCCAAAATATATTTTTATAATTTATATTATATATAAATATATTTAATATACCAATATAAGATATTTTTCTAAACTATAATCATGCATCTGTGTGTATTTATATATACATAATAAATATACACAGCACACACACATATATTATGTAAACAAAAACTTTTATTTTGGATGCGATTAATCGCGATTAATCCTTTGAAAGCACTAACTGGTAGTTTAACATATAAACTAGTTTAAATAATGGAGATAGTCAACTAGTATTCATTTAGTGAAAGCTTTTGGTCTTGTGCAGAATGGCAGCGTTACTCAGTAAGTTCAGGATTGACTTCTCTGACATCACCGTTATTGGAGACATCAACATTAAGCCAAAGAAGCACAAGTAAGTTTAGATCCATTGGCTAATAATGAGCATGTTTTGCTCCGGTATCCACGAGAAACAGCTGTTGTTTGATGTTGTGCTCAGCAAGAAGATGTTTGAGGAGATAATCGAGCCGTACAGACTGAAGGAGGACGACATGGAGCAAGAAGCCGCTGAGAAACTGAAGGCTGAAGAACCCTGGAGGATCACAGATAATGAGCTGGAGCTCTACAGGGCCAAGGTTTCCATCCGTTACTCTTCAGGAGATGTGATGCTCTCGTGTTACTTTGATATGGAGCTTCACATGTCTCTAATGTGTCATCTGAACAGCAGAGGTGTAAAGTACTTGAGTAAATGTAACTAATTACTGTACTTAAGTATATTTTCGGATACTAGTATCAAAGACATTAGCAACTTTTGCTCTCTACTTCACTATATCTTTAAATGAGTGTCTGTACTCTTTACTCCACTACATTTGATATGAGTGTTGCAGTTACACATTACATCTTGCATGGACCTAGCTTTTCTGCAACAGTTAATTTCTGCTACAAAAGATGTGATATCGCCAACTACAGAGCACTGGAAGTACTATATCTTGTGCATTTTGCCCTTCCTCACCCAAACTTGTCAACAAGGCTACGTCACATGAATGGAGCTTCTTAGCCAGTAGTTGTGTATGACAGGTGTTTTATAAATGAGATGAGGACATGACTGCAGCTGAAACCAGCACATCCAGTGCAAGACTTTGACTTTTTAATTTTACTTAAAGGGACAGTACACCCAAAAATGAAAATTCTGTCATTATTTACTCACCCTCAAGTAGTTCCAAACCTGTATGAGTGTCTTTGTTCTGCTGAACACAAAGGAAGATATTCTGAAGAATGTGGGAAACAGAGCAGTTCTGGGGCACCATTGACTTCCATAGTATTTTTTTTTTCCTACTATGGAAGTCAATGGTGCCCCAAAACAGCCTGGTTACAAACTTCCTTCAAAATATCTTCCTTTGTGTTCAGCAGAACAAAGACACTCATACAGGTTTGGATCTAGTTGAGGGTGAGTAAATGATGACAGAATTTTCATTTTTGGGTGAACTATCCCTTTAACATTATTTTATTTATCCGTTACACTGAAGAGACCTTTTTGAAGATTATTGTTTTTTGTTTTTGCAATTTTGAGGTGTTCAGTTTTATTTTGGTTTTAGAAAATAAGTGTGATTGCTCTCCTCACAAATAAGCTCTCTCTTGTTTTTGTGTGCCTTGTCTTGGACTTTTATGTCACTTTCTGTCTCCCGTGGTGTTTGTAGTCAGTTTGTATCTTATCTTGTTCAGCTTGTTAGCCTCCTGTATACTGTATACACAGCCCTAGTGTTTCTTTAGTTCTTTGTGAGTTGTTGAATGTAATGGTTGTCTGTTTGGCCGTCATTCTGGTCTTTGTTCCCTTTGGTTTATGTCTTATTGTTTCTTCTAGTTTTTCCATGAAATATCTGCACACAGCCTGTTTTCTCCAGCTTCTCCACAGCGTTACAGTTTTTGACTGGCATGTCTCTTTGACTTGTGCATCTTTGAGCCTATATTTAGTATAAATCACATACTCTAGTACTTTTACTCAAGTTGTTTTGGTGACTTGTAACTTGTAGTGGAGTAATTTTCACTGTAAGGTATCTGTACTTTTACTCAAGTATGGTTTTCAGCTACTCTTTACACCTCTGCTGAACAGTGAGAACTAATCAAAAAGATGACTTTAGACACGGCTCTTTCACCAGCCTTATTTCATTGCACAGATCTTATTTAGAACATGTTGCATTGTTAAAGAAAATATACTGGAACCGATTGATTTTCATGATGATTTGATCTTAAATGCCCCCATTCTGCCATTAGTGTAGACAAAACATCCCAGTAAAATACTCTGACGTGCTTTCTGCGCTGCTACTGAATTTACATTTTAGAAATATTTTAGTTGAGTTACTTCGGTTTAAGTTTGAATGTGATGAGAGAGAAACATTAGTACCACAAAATAATACAAAGACAAATAAACATAATTTCTATTGTGCAATTCACACTCGTTGCACACAACTAACATAAAGTGTGAACAGTGTAGTCTGAACAAATGACTCTTAAGAACTGATTCTTTTTAATCAATTAATCAAAAAGACTCATAAATCTATGGAAGCACATTTTAGCCACTTAATAAAAAATCAAATAAAGTAATTGCAGGTTTATATCTGACAATTCAGACTTTTTTCTCGCAATTGTGAGTTTTCATCTTACAATTCTGACTTTTTTTCTCAGAATTGAGCTATAAAGTTCAATTCTGAGGGACAAAAAGACAATTTTCTTATGATTATGAAAGTGTCATGTCATGATTATGAAGGTGTCATGTCATGATTATGAAGGTGTCATGTCAGTCTTATGCACGCCCCTTCAAGTAAAGTGTAACCATTCTTACTCTTCTTTCATTTAGTCGAATCGCCAGATCAGATTGAACGAGCTTCTGAAGGAACACTCGAGCACAGCCAACCTCATTGTCATGTAAGTACTGACCACACATTTAACACATCATTTGAAAGTATATGGCTCTTATGAAGCACATCTGAGTATCTGATTCATCTGGGTTTGACAGAACCATGCCGCTCGCCAGGAAGGGAACGGTGTCCAGCGCTCTGTACATGACCTGGCTGGACACGCTATCTAAAGATCTGCCACCGATACTTCTTGTCCGAGGAAACCATCAGAGCGTTCTGACCTTCTACTCGTGAAGAGAACGTGAAGTGACTGTGCTACAATCAGTACATTTGTACAATGACCAGATTTGTTCACACTCGCAGTATTTTTAATATATTGAGCTGAAATAACCAATGCTACAGAAATGTTCAAGTTTATTTGTTTATATATTTTTAATGTAACGACACTTACCTTAAAAAAGAGCAGATAAAATGATGCTTGGGATCAATTTAAAGGGACAGTTCACCCAAAAATGAAAATTCGGTCATCATTTACTCAACCTCAAGTTGTTCCAAATCTTCAAAATATCTTCTTTTGTGTTGAACAGAAAATATTCATATAGGTTTGGACTGACATGAGGGTGAGTAAATGATAGCAACATTTGGTCACACTTTATATTAGGTGGCCTTAACTACTATGTACTTAGATCAAAAAATAAGTGCAATGTACTTATTGTGTTCATACTGTATTGCAAAACACTATTGCTGCTGTTGAGGTGGTATACGGGTAGGTTAGGGACAGGTTAGGGTGGTATGGGTAGGTTTAAGGGTGGGTTAAGGTGTAAGTGATGGATCAACAGTGTAATTATAAATGTAATTACAGAAATAAATTACAGATGTAATTACATATAGGTATTTTAAAAAAATATAAGTACAATGTAAAAGCATGTACACAATAACTGCATTGTACCAAATGATTCATTTAAATGTAAGTACATAGTAGTTAAGGCCACCTAATATAAAGTGGGACCTAACATTTTCATTTTTGGGTGAACTAACCCTTTAATGTCCATTTTTGCACTAACACTGGATAAAAGTCTTTTTTTTAATCCAGAACATTGATGCCATTTTTCATTGCCAAGCCTGAAATGAAATTCTTGCCTCCTACAGTCAAACTCGCTCTGAACAGAGGCTGTATTTGAGCTTATCTTCAAACGCCGTCTGTTCCGGCTGCTGTTAGATTTACTAAGAACCTAATTCTGATCATTCTGGAGAAAGTGGGTTTGCACTTAGTGCCAATGCAACACTGTTCTACACAAGAGAGACACTGAAAAATGCAATGCATTCAATAAATGGCCTTGATTTTAACTATATATTTTGTGTTTTCCATGCATTATTGTATCATATATAATATATTAAAACAAAAACTGTAAAATTGCAGTTTTGGAGCGCCAAAGTTGCAGCTAAACTGTGAGAAATGTTTAGTCAGGGTAATGGAAAATGCGATTGCTAACTAATACACACCAATACACCATATTGCCATTTTAGTTCATTACACTTGTTTGACTTTTAATTTAGATTTAAACTCTGAATTGAGCAGAAATTACAGAAACAACTGTGTCAGTTTTAAGGGTTTGTGCAGGTTTGATGAAGCCAAATTTAAGACTTCAAGACCTTTTTAAGACCAAGTAAGGATTAAATTGAAGGGAACACAATATGTCAAAATGATCTCTAATAACGTACACGTCTAGGGAGTTTTCCAGTGCACATGTCTTAAGAATCTTAATTCAAAATGTGTTTACTTGAAATGCAAAATGACTTAAGATAAGAAGTCTTGTTTTATGAGAAATCAAAAAGACTCATAAATCTATATGGAAAGCCCATTTTAGCTACTTAATAAAAGATAAAATAAAGTAACTGCAGGTTTACATCTTGCAATTCTGACTTTTTTCTCACAAATCTGACTTATTTTCTCAGAACTGAGATATAAAGTTCAATTCTAAAGGAAAGAAAGACTATTTTCTTACAATGTCTAGGGAGTTTTCCAATGTACGTCTGAAGAATCTTAATTCAAAATACATTTACCTGAAATGACTTATGATAAGAAGTCTTGTTTTCTGAGAATGTGATCAAAATAAAACAAGAACAAATATCTGCCAAATCAACTTAATTCAGGATCAGAATCAGAATTAGCTTTATTCACCAAGTGTGCGCAGACACAAGGAATTTGTTGTGTTTTTTTTGGTACATACATGCATACATGAGAACAGAAAACATTTAAGACTTAACAATAAATAATAATAATGTGTATGAATCTGGAACAGAATATTGATGCACAGCTTTGTGCATAGAGAAGACAAAGTAGTAGTATCTATCATACTACATTGATAGATATCTGTACTTGTTTTAAGCTTAAACTTACTTTATTTTGTTCAATGTTGAAGTAAGTTAATCTTGATTTAATGTTTTGATGCTTAGATATCGGAAAACAAAAATGCTGAGGAAGATAACATTGATTTAATACTTTTTAAGGCCTTAATTTGTAGAAGAAAGACTTTTTAAGATGTTGCTGTAACTTATTGATGGATTAATTTGCAATCTTTCACTCTAAACATTAGTTAGGCTACACATGTTGATCCAAGATGTTTTCACCAGCACCACGCTAATTGGGTTTCTATTAGCACTCGTGTGTGATTAATACCCTCCCATCCACTTGATTTAGGATTCATCACCGTTTTCTGTCAGAAATCCCGTGTGGAGAATGTCAGTCAGTTCCTCCCTTCAGCAGAGAACCAAGACGCAGGGAGCGGATCCTGACAGCGGGGATGACTGGGAGATCGGCGTTGGGAATCTGATCATCGACCTGGACGCGGATTTGGAGAAGGATCGACAGAGATTGGAGATGAATCGCGTTTTGAGCGTTAAAAGCGCGGCGGAAGGTCGCGAAGCGCTGGAGTACAATTGCGCAAACGCAGGAGTCTCCGCGTTCGACGGCCTGACGCAGCCGTTCCTCTGCAAAGAGCCCAAGAAATTCAAGCTGAAACGAAGGAATTCCGCTACGGACGCGGAAAGATTCCCAGCATCGTGCGGAATTCCCAAAGCATGCGTCGGTAAGCGGCGCGAGGCTCAAGGACGCGGCGGAGAGATGAATTCAGCACCAGCGCCGGTGGACAGCGACGATCCGGCGCCGCTCGGCAGAACCAAAAAGGGCAAAAACCAGAAAGGAGTGAAAAGAGAGAAAGACTCGACTAAGACGCGGAAGGAGAAGCCAAGCGATGAATTCGGCCTGCTTTCGGAGAACGGAACGGAGAATCTCATCTGCAGGGGCGGAATGGACGCGGCTATTGTTGACCACACAAACACCGAGGAGCACAGAACGGTAAGCTCGCTCGCATCTGTCCTTCCATGCGCGTGCGATCATTACACGAAGCATCACGATGCGTTATGAAGAAGAAACGTAGGTTGAGCTGATGGCGGATTCAGTGCTTGTGTATAGCCTACTTGAGAATCACGCTTCCACATGCACTAAAAAAAAGCAAAGGTGCATCTTTGTGCAATATGCGCGATTCTCTTTGCAGATTCGTCAAAAGCAAAACGAGCACCTTCCGTGCATTGATGGATTTATATATTGCGATATCACCATAAAGAGGTTTTCTTTTGTTTGTCAGCCATTTCCTTTGTTAACGCAGCCCGTGTGAAATTCTTCACGTCTGTTGCTATTGGAAACCTTGCATCATAATTCCCTCGGTTTGTTTTGGACAAAGACATACTGGCTTGTTTGAAGCCAAGATGCTTTTCTTGTGTTATTTACAGTATTAAATATAGAGACAAGCTCCACCCCCTCCAGTCTTGGCCATTGTCCCTGTATATGCTTATCTAGATGTCTTTTTAATTTTGCCTTGATTCCAGTGACATCTCTGATAGACATCATTCAAGAGGCTATTCTGACATGCTGTCAATGCTGTACCAGCTTTTGTGTGCTTTCCTTGAATCAGGAGGATTAAGTGATTGCAGAATTTAAAAATACAAAACTCAATTGTTTTGATGCAATTGATCAACAAGAAACTGGCATGCAACTGTATTGTACTTCAGCAGGCACTGTGTTTGTGCTCTCTTTCTCTCTCCAGTTGAGTGTTAAGACGCGGTCAGTTGGAACTAACACACAAGAAGCCGAGAAAGCCTTCGAGTCCAGCTACATGGAGCCATGTCAACCAGGAACAAGCGTCAATCTAGAGGGCATTGTGTGGCATGAGACGGAGGAAGGTGAGAGCTTGTTATTCTGTGCAATGTTCCACTCATATAAAACAATATGCATGGGCTTTTAGTTAGTATCTCGCATCGCTATTTCTTCTTCACCACATTATAAATGACTGTTTTCAAATTGGTTTCACTGGATATGTGATGATGAGTGAAGGGTGAGTTTTGTCATTAGCTCCACAGGACTGCGTTTTCAAAGCAGCTGTGAGACTGAAGCATTTGAAGGAAGAGGAGACACTGGTTGCATATTGATTAAGCAAATTAAAATTGCAGACCACCATCTTAACTTCCATCACTGAGATCAAGCACAGAATGAATCCATTCGAAGATACAGTAAAAACCTCAAGATGTGGCTAAACCTAAAAGCTTTTATATGGTGATTGTAGTAAATGTTTTAATATTTTGGGTGCTTTTTACTTTTAATATTTCAGAGGGACTTTTTACTGCTTTCTTTCACAATATGCATTGTAAAAAGCGCTATATAAATAATGGTGACTTGACTTGACTCTTTGATTTCAGGGGTTCTAGTTGTGAATGTCACATGGAGGAAAAGGACCTATGTGGGCACTCTCTTGGACTGTACCAAGCATGACTGGGCTCCACCACGGTAAAACACCTTCCTTTCTTCTTGAATGCTTGACTTGTAGTGTATATATTAGGGATGTGCATCTCCATAACTACGAGACGATACATTAAAGGGATGCAAAATTCCCTTTACAAGTTGTTTGAACATAAATTTGTGTTGGAAGTGTGTGTACACATCCATCCTATAATGATAAAAATCCACCCAGTGGTTTTTTTAAAATCCTCTTTCTCAAATCAGGCTGTTCTGAGAGTCCTGTCTGCACAAGCCCCTCCCACGATAGTTGATTGACAAGGCCGTCTTACCTTAGACCAAGGCCGTAACCATGTCTTGAACATTGGGGGGGACCAATTTATATATATTAATATGCGCGCTGCTTTAATTGACTCACGCACGCACATTACACGCACACACAAATTTGTCAACACTACCCTGCGACTTTTATTGTAGGCTAATAAAATAGTTTCCATACTGAATCATACTGAATATATCTCATCAACGACGTGTTTTTGAAGTAGGACTAAATTCACAGTTTCATTGTTTGTAGGGACAGACAAACAGATGCAGATAATTAACAAACGCACATTTCATCTCTCTCTCTCTCTCTCTCTCAAAATGGGCATATTTGAGAAAAAAAAGTCGAGTAGTTGCTTCACTGAATATAACTGTCGGTCATTTAACATTTCTATCGTAAAACAGTTGATTAACATTAAATGATTAGCAGCTTCCATCTTACCTCGCTCTCTTTCATTAATCTCACGCTTCGCGGCGCGCTCAGCATCTGTGAACGCTAAACCCCGCCTACTTTGATTTGATTGGCCAGTCCAACTATTTTGACACTGGCGAGCGCTGTTAGCCAGCTGAGGCAGAGCAGACTGAAAATGTTACTTTTAAAGCTTTTTTGTCATCCTAACAAGAGCGCTGCGTAATGGAGGACAGCAGATCAGTGCAAGAATTTCAAATATTGGGGGGGACATTTGGCCATTTCTAATTATTGGGGGGGACTTGTCCCCCTCAATGTCTATGGTGGTTATGGCCCTGCCTTAGACCCGCCCCCCTGAGTGTGCCGAGAGCTGTCTGACTCCGGTGCAGGGAAGACAAGATGTCTCAGATTAAGCAACTGAGGTGTTTTGTTGTTGGATGTAATAATGAATATAGCAGTCATCATTTACTCCCGACATCTGAGCCACTGAAGACACAGAGGATTAATGTTACTTTCATTTTGAAGTGAATGCGCCGATCCTAGATCTACATAAATGCATCTATGTTCGCGCAAATCATTCATGATCCAGCCTCACCTACAGAAGAAGTCAGTATAAGGTTTTTTTATGAATCTTTGCAAATCGCCTTTCCTAATAATGTGCTAGTTAGCCAGTTTCGCGGCTGAAGTTTACAGTCTGCTTGTCACTCCATGGAAGAGAGGGGCGGGGTCAGCAGAGCTCATTAGCATTTAAAGCAACATGGACTAAAAAACAGCTTGCTGAAAACAGAGCTGATTTTGACAGGGTAAAAAAGGTGTTTTTACACTACCATTGAGAAATTTTAACCAAAGTATGTTATAGACTTTTCATTAAGACAAAAAAATAAAAAAATCATGGAAAATGGGCATCCGGTGACCCCTTTAAAGATACATATGAAACAGCTACTGATGCAATGCAATACAATTCACCCCTACTACGATACAGTGCGATCCGATTTCAATTAGATTCAACACAATGCGATTCAATGCAATACAATGCAAAGGAAAAAATATGATGCTATGCAATTCAATATGGTACAGATAGTTCACTTTTATTTCTTTGGTTGATTGTAATTATTTAGTGGAAGATGCAGCTCTACCTCTGCCATGTTAATCTATCACGATACACCTCGTTCTCTGTAGCATTGTGATAAGTCATATTCACATAGCAGGAGTGGTGATGAGAGATGGTGCTTGAGAAACAGTTTAGAGAGGAGAAATCAATCTACATATCTAGGGTGTAGGTTTGCTTTTGACATTGGTGGGGACATAAACCCAAGCCCCCCCCTCCCCTTCATAATTCATAAACAGTTTTTTTTTTAATGTTAGTATAATTAGCAGACAATAATTACACAATTTTGATTTTGTAAACCAACAACATTACCGCAGCATCAGAGCGCTGGATGTCTTAATCACTTTATTTTAATATTAATCGAATTGGACCCAGGATGATTCTGAAAGAATACTCTGCTGTTGCTGTAGTAACGAACACAACTTTCACATGCATCTGATTGATGACAGATAAACCGCACGCTCTTATTATTTATAATTATTGTTACTCTTATTTTTTTATTTTGTGGATATTTTAGCTAACAGTTTGATTTGTACATTCAGTTGAACAACATTAAGTTAAATATAAAGACTGTCCGCGGTGTTAATGTTCATAATTACTTTTTTCTAGGCTGGAAGATTGTTTCTTTCAGCACAACGTTTTTTTTTGGTCCTAATAATAGCCATAGATCGTGCTTTCTCTTTCCACACCGTACTTCAAACTCATCGATGCAACTTTGTTAATTCCTGAAGTGAGCTTTTATTTTAACTGTTTTGGACTGCTGTCTTGAACTGGGTCCGATACCTGTGAGTTGTTCTAAATGTTGCTCTGCGCTTCTTGTCCGGTGTGAGACCGCCTTACGTTCTTACTCCACCCATGTATTAAATGTGCGTCCTTGAATGCGTGCAGTTTTCTAACATATTTACTTGAACTTCTTAGGTAATATAAATGGCATGACATTTCAGATGCGTCCGAAATTCCAAAAACTTATACATATATTTAATATTTTGATCACAATTGTTGCTCGGGACAGTTTGGTAGTCGCTGGATATTGATAGGGACATGTCCCTAGCGCCCCCCCCCCCCTAATTCTACGCCCCTGCTATATAAAACATTGGTCAAAAACGATTGGTCACTTTCTAAATAATAAAAGTATAGCGCATCTACAAATATATAATTTAGTGCTGCACGATTGACAAAAATCATAATTATCGATTATTCCCTTAAAATTGCGATTTTTTTAATTACGATTATCAAAATGTATGTTTATACCATTGTTTGAAGCAACTGCATACCATATTTTTACACGAACATAAACTCTTGAAAAACCTTTATTGTTTTTCTATAATATTTAGCCTCAAATGTGAATTATACATCAGATTGGTTTATTCTATAAATAAAGAAAAGCGAAACTGTGAATGGTATTATAATGTTATACTAAAACTAAAATTAAAACAATGGAAAAACCCTTAAGATAACCTGTAGAAAGAAAAAACACATCTTAAGCACGCAGGATAACATAAGTGGACTTTGAACGATTACATAATTGTGGCATCTGTAATTGTAATTGCGATTAGAAAATCGATTAATTGTGCAGCCCTAATATAATTATTTATTTATTATTTATAAATAAATCAGTTTTTACTGATGCAAATAGAAACGATGCATCACAATATAAATGCCAACTTGTATCCGATGCACACTTTTTTTAAATCGATGCATCGCATCATTAACTTTTGGTGATGCACCGATCGGTAAATCTTACCATCCCTTGTATATATACATTTAAATTAAGATTCAAGAAGTATTTTAGATCCAGATTCAAACCTGTTTTGAATTTAGATCCGTTCATTTAAAGAAAGTTGATTTATTGACATCCACTCATGACTCCTTGTTGTTCTTAACTAGGTTTTGTGAATCACCAATGAGTGACTCTGACATGCCTTATGCACGTGGACGTGGTAAACGGATGCGGCTGGCCATACCAGATCAACCAGCTGCAGACCCGAGTCTTTCCAAGATACGAGGGCTATCTCACAAGAGGCGCGGTGTGGGAATCGGCAACAAAGGAAGACGAGGGAGTCTGAACCTCAGTGGCTGTAGGACACCTGGATACTACGCCGTGGAGGACATCAAATCCAATCCACTCATGTGTGGAAAACGAAAAGGCAAAGCCCCAGCCGATCTAGATTTAAGCTTGGTCTCGGAGGACATTAGGAATGGGAATGGGAAAAGGATACGAGCCAAATCCAGGAGCGCTCCTTCCACCCCTCAGGGTAAATCCGACCCTGTGTTTCTTGATCAAGTTTGCGCGTCGCCAATGCTAATAGACTGTCCGCATCCGAACTGCAACAAGAAGTACAAACATATCAACGGGCTCCGTTACCACCAGTCACACGCTCACCTGAACAGTGACAGAAAGCAAGAGTTTGAGGTGGAGAGCGAGGACAGACTTTCAGATTTTGATGAAGCACTCAGCTCGGTACCTTTTGATTCTTCTGAGAACATCATCTCCAAGAAGCCCAGAAGCATGTATAAACTCAACGCAGTCGGTTCTCCAAAGAGCAGGAAAGCATTGCTCCACAATGATAGCAGTCCCATGGCCAATGCAAAACTACGCCCGAATGTGGCAAGTAAAGACGTATCAATTGACGATCTGAGCAACCTCCCACTCATTTCCAACATGTCCGTTGTCCTTGAGAACTGCCTCATGATGGATCGTAACACATCTGTTGAGATGCCTAAGCTAGAAGCGGAGGGTGCTATTGATAAGAGGGACATATGTAGCAAAGTTAAGAAAGAAGGGTTCACTGAGAGATGCTTAGTCAAGTCTCGAACCAACAGACTCATCAACGCAGCGCCTGCTCCTCCGAAGCTGACTGCTATTCCACCTGCTGCATTTTCCACTAAAATCACAGAAGTTTCTTCTCATCAGGCCTCTCCGACTGTTGCCCTCACAAAAACCAAGAACCTCTCACTGAAACCCATCAAGCCAAAGCTGGAAGTTATTGCACAAGTTAACATGGCTAACACCACCGCAGTCCTGAGCAAAGACAGTAAGAGAAAGGAAAAGCATCGATTAAAGGACAGGAATTGTAAAGATCCCCGGAGTCCCAAAAGTGACCCGATTTACACAAAAGCGGACGATACAAAGAGTATCGGGAAAGACTTTCCTGTGAGCCTCTTGAAAGAGCACTTGAGCAAGCAAGATGTTGTAAATGGTCCAAGTGAAACGCAAGAAAGCCGCATGGCGAGTATCAGAGCCGAGGCCGACAAGGTGTACACCTTCTCAGACAATGCACCGAGTCCTTCCATCGGGAGCTCTGCAAGAACGGACTGCGCCCCTCTTACAAACGGAGATGGAGCGAGCGCTAAAACAAACAGTCCTGCATATTCCGACATATCCGATGCAGCTGAGGACGGTGGGTCAAACTCAAGATCTAGAAGGAACTCGACACAAGATTCAAACTCAAACAGCAGCATCAATCCCAAAATTCCCTCAATGAGTACCGCTCCCACGGTGACCCCAGGAAAAGAGGTCCAGTCCACATCTCACGGCCATGGTTATGAATCCCATTGCATAGCAGGTTACATGCATTCTGGGCAAGCCAATTCCACTTCGTTCCATAAGGTGTCCTCACCTTACGGTCGGACGAAGGATGATTTGAGAGATTTAAATGAGGATATAAAAAGCTCAGAATCCTCTAGCCACTCAAGTTCCCAATCACAGCTTCAGTACGCTGAAACACACACAGCGCTGGCTCAGTCTTTGTACTATGGACAGTACAGCCGGGGTGTTTCCATGGAGCAGAAGGTACTAATGATGCCCAGCACCCACAGACCGCTCAGTGAGGCATGCTGTGAGGAAATGCAGTATAGCAAGAGTAGAGGTCAAGGTAGACGAGGATCTGAGCAAAAGGAACGAACAAAGGATGAGCAAAAACAATTTATAAGCTCTCCTCAGTCGATTCATAAAGGGGCGAACTCTGTTAAGATTAACTGTGCAAAACCTGGCTTCATCTATGTGGATTTGGACAAGTCGTTTCAGCAGCAGCAGCAACAGGGGAAAACGTCCCATATCTCCATGTCAAAAGAACAAGGGGTCCTCAAGGAATCTGAAGACCTCAGTTTGGAGAGTTCAAACTCAAAATCAAATGTGGACACAAATGTAACATTTCTAAATGTAAGTTACTGATGTTACTTATCATTTACTGAGGAAATGTTCTTTTAAAGACTTCTAGAAATGTCCTTGGTTTTGCTGGAATATCAATCCAAAGTATGTTGTTTTGGAAATATGATCCTTAATCATCAAATGATCGAATTGCCAGGATTCTTTGATGATTGAGAGCATATTTATTTCTAAGACGTTGCCATCCTTTTGAAATTTTCCATGACAAAGAACCCATTAAACACTAGTTTCACAGGGCTACTGTTTCATAACAAAGGGCTTCCCTGTAAGGTGTGTAATTTCATTGGTTGTCAGAGCAGAAACTGTTTGACAGTAGATGTTCCTCTGGGTTTAGGCTTCAGAATCTCAGTCCTGGAGCCACTCTTATCAGTCCAAATATGTGAAGCAGCAAAATCAAGAGGTCAACAAGATCTCTGAGGAAATGAGTCTGAGTCCAGACAAAGGGAAAGATTGGCACATGCCTCTAGAGCTGCAGGCCGAACTCCAGAACGTCAAGTGTGAGACGGCTGCCGAGGTCATCGAGGACAGTACCAGACCCGAGGCTGACGAGATAGTGAGTGAGACGTCTGAAGACTCGCAGAATGCAAGAGAGGCTGCGTCGTCACCCCAGCAATCCTTCATCCAGTTTCAGCACTCCTACCCCTATTTACACCTGTGTGAGACGAGCAGCAATGCTTATAGAGTGATGTCTCCAGCTTTGGTGCATAATTACCCAGGTAATCGTCTTCTGTACATCGTAAATATGACCCCGAAACTTTCATGTAGTGGAGCTTGTACTACAAACTGCTTGTAGTTGTAAGTTGTGTGTTTTCCATTCTAGGTTTCCATTACCCTCTGTATGGAAAAACAGCAGGGAGAGAGGATTCAGAAGGAGCTCAAAGCAGCAAACAAGTGACAGATTCGACAGCATTAGAGCTTCTGTCGCATCCTCTTCTGCCGTATCACGGCAAATCACCTGTTGTATGTATCTCACTTCAAAAAACAAGTAAACCGTTTTTAGTAAGGCTTATAATATGGACCTAAATGTGGTGTAAACAAACTGTGAAGCTAAAATTGTTCTAGATACACTGCAATAAATTATTTTGAAAAATGTGAAACCTAAATGTGAAAAAATTACCCAAATTGTGTTAGTTTTTGCTTAAAACAATTAAAAATATCTGCCAATGGGGCAAAAAATAATAATAATCTTGTTTAGCCTTTGATTTAAGATTATTTTTCTTACCCCATTGGCAAATATTTTTGCTTGTTTTAAGCAAAAACTAAAAAAAATTGGATGTTTTTTTCAGAAAACAAGACATAATATCTTAAATCATTTTACTTGCCCAGTAAATGCATCCTGATTCAAGGATTCTTAGATATTTATACTAGAAAACAAGACAAAAATACTAAGAAAATATTTTTTTTTGCAGTGTAGCAGCATCTGCTAAATATGTAATATATGTAAGTATAGTTATTCAGGAACATCCAGGCACACAGCAATAAAATGTAACATACAAAAAAAATAATGCTGGCACATTGTTGAGAATTGTGTATGCAATGGACTCATAAAACATGTTTATAGTGATGCACTTGAATCTGATGGTTTCATGTAGGTCCTTTACATTTGCAAAGACAAGTTGACATTCCTTCAAATTGTTTACGTACAGTTCAAGGGCTTTGTCAGTCTAACAAAATAAAATATATGACAATCAGAGACACATATTGTCTTCAAAGTATTTCACATTATGTTTTACTCCTTCAGCCTGGAGAAAGAGGATCTCCAGAGCAGGAACGCGAGACTGAACGGGAGAGAGAATCGGTTCCCTTCGGCCGACACCTTCAGGCACATCATCTCACTCACCTGGGCATGAGCTACACGCTGGTGTCTGGCCAGTACGACCCCTTTCAAGGTGAAAAGGTCAAAAACAACTGAACTATACTACACTACTGAACTCACTATAGCCTATATTAAAGGGCTCATATCATGAGGAGTCGAACTGATCTTGTAAAACAAGAGTTTGTTGTGCTATTAAAACATTAGTGCGCCGACATACAAGAGTTAAAATCCCGTCTTGTGGTACTTTGCCGATCCTTCATCCCTCTCTCTCTCTACCCAGAGATTAAAAACACATACTGTAACATTCAGACCTCAATGGTTCCTCTCCAGTCAATGAAGAGCATCCATCTACTTCTGTAACTTTCTGACAGATGAATATAAACAGGTACATGAGCGACAAGTGCTTTTGCCATGTCACATACTAAGAGTACATATCAGTCTTATGCCACGACTCTAGCTTTTTGACTCATGAACCACAAACCCTCTCTCCATATTGTCAAGAATCAACTCTCCCGTTGCTGTTTGTGTGAAATACAGTATTTCAGAAAACACTTCAGTCCTGTAGCATGCGCTTGGCTTTAAAGACACAGCAGCAAAACATTTATTACCCATTTAATTCAAAGTGCAAGAGAGAGTGGGAAAGCTCATGAAAAACTAAACTATGAATGGTTTTGGGTGCAACTCAAGGGAACAACATTTCTTGATAAACCTGATATGAGCCCTTTAAGCATGTTTACAGTGAAGAATGCATATGGTAAGAGTTGATTGTAATGTTCTGTGATCTACGATCCTTAAGGTTTGAGCTCTGCGGCACTGGTTGCAAACCAGCAAGTGACGACGACACAGACCTGCTCCAGCGGTGAGAAAACAAATGCAATTACCTCTGCAATAAAATAAATTCCTGTAGCTCAAACAGTAGATCATGGCACTAGATGATGGGTTCGATTCCAAGGGAATGCATCAGGGTTGCCAAGTTGGTTTTTCAGCAGATTTGGGGTACTTTTACACTGTTGCCGTCGGTTGTTTTTTTGTGCACGGTAGGGCTGAAAAACTAAATTCGAATTTTGTACTTAAATATTATCAATATTTGAATTATATTTGAATTTAAAAGGCATAATTTCAATTATGGGGGAAAAAGAGGCCACAAGAGGGCGCATCAAGCAAAATATTACTAATGCACATTTCTTCAAGGCAAAAAAATTACACAACTATCTTTGAAAAAAGTGCATAATGTTTAAAATAATGTTTATAAACCATATATGTGACCCTGGACCACAAAACCAGTCATAAGGGTCAATTTTTCAAAATTGAGATTTATGCATCATCTGAAAGATGAATAAATATCTTTCCATTGATGTATGGTTTGTTATAATAGGACAATATTTGTAAATCTGGAATCTGAGGGTGCAAAAAAATCTAAATATTGAGAAAATCACCTTTAAAGTTGTTCAAATGAAGTTCTTAGCAATGCATATTACTAATCAAAAATTAAGTTTTGATATATTTACGGTAGGAAATTTACAAAATATCTTCATGGAACATGATCTTAATATCCTAATGATTTTTGGCATAAAAGAAAAATCAATAATTTTGACTCATACAATGTATTGTTGTCTATTGCTACAAATATACCTGTGTTACTGATGACTGCTTTTGTGCTCCAGGGACACATTTATAATTAAGTTGCTTAAACAATTAGAAACAAAACAGCATCATGTATGTATAGTTTAATACTAAAGGACCGAAAACCAATCACAAAGAGGACTTTTTCATTGGAGAATGGGGAAAAAACGCCATAAAGTTTTTTAAAAGTTGAACTTGCATTAATTTTACATGCTTTCTAAACATGTGGCTCTTGTGTGAGACAAAAAGCTGATAGATGTCCCTCTAGAAAATGTGATAAATATGTGTTCTGTGTGAACGGCTTGTTTTCAGTTTTGCCGTAAACAAGATTATTCTCTTTTTCCACAATATTCTGAATGAACAACATTGCCATCCATACATCTCGTGGGTTGAACTGCACAGGCTAAAAAAAAAGCATTAAAATGCAATGACACTTACATTGTCATTGCATCTTGTGCGCCACTAGCTATGTTTCCATCCAAAGATTCAAATTAAATTTATGCGCAAAACTGGAATATCGCATAAAACATTTGCGAATAAAGTACTGTTTCCATCCAACGAGTCAAAGAGAACAAAATCGTCACTGCCTGGTAAACTGTGGCACTAAATATCACTAAGAATACAGGAGAAGCCACTGAATATAATAATTTTCATATATGATATAAATTACTTGCGGCTCAGAGCGAGCAGACGAGACACAATAAATGTAACGTTAGTCATTGCTTTCGGAGGTGGATGCTACTCAAATGTGCGCATAAGTTTTTATGCGCATTTTTAGAATTTATACGCATCTTGGCGTTTCAATCCAGCGTTTTTTTATGCGATAATCCAAAATGCGCATAAAAATAAGTGGATGGAAATGCAGATAAGGCAACCTGACGCACACCTAAAATTCAAATGCAACATTTTTGCATTCGAATGTGGATTTTTATTTTAAATTCGACGAATATTCGAAATTCGATTTTTTTTTTTTGACAGCCCTAGTGCACGGGTTAAAGTAATCCCACCAATTTGAATGCTAATTCAATTTAGCGGACCAAAGGGAAATTCAAAAACCATGGAACAAACATATTTGGGCTAATTTTGAATAGCAATTGGGTTGGTTGTGTTTCGCAGACCTGGCAACCCTGGAATGCATGTACACCCTGCAAACATAATGCAACGCAAGTCTCTTTGAATAAAGGTGTTTAACAAATGTGTCCCTGGAGCACAAAAGCAGTAGCACAGGTATATTTGTAGCAATAGACAACAATACATTGTATGAGTCAAAATTATCCATTTTTCTTTTATGCCAAAAATCATTAGGATATTAAGATCATGTTCCATGAAGATATTTTGTACATTTCCTACCGTAAATATATCAAAACTTCATTTTTGATTAGTAATATGCATTGCTAAGAACTTCATTTGAACAACTTTAAAGGTGATTTTCTCAATATTTAGATTTTTTTGCACCCTCAGATTCCAGATTTACAAATATTGTCCGATCATAACAAACCATACATCAATGGAAAGCTATTTATTCAGATTTCAGATGATGCATAAATCTAAAAAAAACTGACCCTTATGACTGCTTTTGTGCTCCAGTCACAAATACTTAATTGATTGAACTGAAGCAGTTGAACATGTTTTAGAGTTACAGTTTAGAGTTATGCGGTGTTTAATAATGTTCTCAAAGCATTGCAACAAAAAAATGATTTATACATCATTCATGGAACGTTTTAGTTGGATGCACATCTAACGTTTTTAAATGTTACTACTTGTTTCCGAATGAAGAATGTACAGAATGTTTGCAGAAATTTCCTAAAACGTTTAATTGTATAATTGGACATTTTGACCATTCAGAGAACATGCATAGATAACATTTTCATAACTCACTGGCAGCTAGTTACTCAAATAATGTGATATATTACTCATTACTAGTTACTCCTATCAAAAGTAACAGTTACTTTCTGGCAGCAGTAATTAGTTACATTGTTTCTTCACGTCACACAGAAGTTGTAACAGTGTATCTTCCACATAAATGTTACTAATAACATATTTCTGCTTCATCATTTGACCAAAATCCACATTATTAGTTATTATAAACACTCAATAGTGATTAACAGAGACATTCAAGTATTAGTGTATTAATCTCATTAATGTGTAGCTTGAAGCTAATTGTAATTTCTCAGTTACACATATATGATTATATTTCATGTATTTTATGAAATCACATAAGTTTGTAAGAAACTGTTTAATTTTCCAAAAATATTTTTAATTATAGTAATATAATGTAACACATGCTGATCAGAGTAAAGTAATACACAACAGTGTTCAGATCATATTTTTTCCTGACAAAATCAATATAATGCAATATTTCTATCTGCTGAATGTAATCTTTTCTATATTCCGAGCTTGTCTGCTGCACCTCATCACATGCATGTGTGAGTCATGAAAATTATGAATATAAATCTATTAATTATTTGATTGTTAAGATATTAAATCAGCGGGTCGAGGCATCACAAGTAACTAACTAAGCTGTTTTATGGATGATAACTGTAATATTATTACTGAAATCTTATTAGTAATTAGTTACACTGCAAAAAGTAATATTATTACAGTAACTAAGTTACAGTAACTAGTTACTGCCCAACACTGTTCACTGGGAACATCAGCAAAACGCTCTTAGAATATATTTTTGAACATCTTACTGTCTGTTTAATCTGCAGAAAACGACGGGAAGATGTGAGACGTTCCCGAATCAGACAAGGATTCACAGACATCAATTCCATGGTGTTCCTCATCGCCTCCATTGGAGGCAGCGGCTAATTTCATTTATAACCAATGAATGTACTAATAGAGGACTAGACATGGTGACAAAAACATTTCCTTCAGGTGCCAGTTACAAACAACGTCTGAGTAAACCCTCTAGTCATTGGATTTTGCCTGTAAATGGCTACATCTAGCTGTTTGTATGCACTTATATTGTCTTGTAAGCATACTATTGAATGTATTTGCTATTTCATCACCTCTGTGTGGTAAAGGACGGGTTGCAATAGATTCTATAAGGTGGCTCGCTCCGCATTGACTTATTAACATGAATATAACAGCCATTAATCTATCGTATCGTATAAAGTGGATGTTAATCGACAGCTCATCTCAGTGCCATACAGTATTATCGTGATGTACATAGTTGTACATAGTTGAACGAAGCTCTATAACTAGCTTATGTACCTTTGTATTGATTCAGTGCAATGTATGGTTGTCTACCCACCTCACCTAAACGGCAGTCCTTTGTTACGTATGCATAACTAAATATGTTTACAAGTGGTTTCTGGACAGAAAGTCAATGGTGTAGGTTGCTCCCGTCATTAGGTTTTCTTGATGTCTGCTATATCATCAAACTGCTGTTGCTTTTTATACTGTCTCTGCCTTAACATGTTTGGCAATCCAAATAAAAAATCAAGGTTGTTTTTACATGCTGATGGTTGTTTTTGTGACGAAAACCATTTGAATGTGAAAGTAAGTCGAGTTTACAGTCAGAATATGAAAATAAACCATGTGAAAGTAAGCCAATAAGTTATGTTCCCGCCAGTGTTGCCAACTTAGCAACTTTTTCTTCCAAATGCATCTCGCAACAAATTTAGCTATTTTAAAAATGTATTTGGCAACTTTTGATTAAAGGGATAGTTCACTTTGAAATTAAAATGTGGTACCTATCAGCTTACCCCAAGGGCATCCAAGATGTAGGTGTCTTTTTTTCTTCAGTAGATCCAATTTTGATGTTTTTAGGTCAAACCGTTCTAGTCTGTCAGTCATATAATGGCAGGTATAGGTCACTGTCTCTATAAGAGGGAAAAAGAACATGCACAGAGAAATCCAAATTAAACAATTCCCCATCGTAACTACACATTGATGGCCTAAGACACGAAACGAGCGGTTTGTGTGAGAAAACTAACAGTATTTATATCGTTTTTTACCTCTTGTACACAACCATGTCCAAGTGATCTGAGTGCACACACACATCCGGTGTGTGACGTGTGTGTGCGCGCTCTGGCTCACGCTGTATTCACACGGGGCGTCAACGCTTGACGGAGGGCGTGTCTGAAGCGTGGTGCTGACGCGCCGTCATAGTTACAACAACCAATCACATACTTCTCTGGTGTTGCATGAATGGGATTGGGTATTTGCATGAGGCGATCTGATTGGCTGACGCCTCCGTTGGCGCTTGAAAAGTTGAAAAATTTTCAACTTCTGCCGCGAGCAGCGCCAGTGAAGCGATGCGACGGACCCACAATTCAGTTCGGCAACGCTTGACGTCACTCCATTCAAAGTCAACGAGAGGCGTTGACGCCGACGCCCGTGTGAATGGGGCGTTAGTCTGCGCAAGCGCTGGAAGTGATCTCTCGCACGTATACGTCACTCATTGCCAGAGCGCGCGCACACACACGTCACACACCGGATGTGTGTGTGCACTCAGATCACTTGGACATGGTTGTGTACAAGAGGTAAAAAACGATATAAATACTGTTGTTTTCTCACACAAACCGCTCGTTTCGTGTCTTAGGCCATCAATGTGTAGTTACGATGGGGAATTGTTTAATTTGGATTTCTCTGTGCATGTTCTTTTTCCCTCTTATAGAGACAGTGACCTATACCTGCCATTATATGACTGACAGACTAGAACGGTTTGACCTAAAAACATCAAAATTGGATCTACTGAAGAAAAAAAGACACCTACATCTTGGATGCCCTTGGGGTAAGCTGATAGATACCACATTTTAATTTCAAAGTGACCTATCCCTTTAAGTGACTCAGACAATAAAAAGACACATTTTCCACCAAAGACGCCTCGCGGTACACACATCACCTGAATTGAGTTAGCTGCTATTTGCAATTGTTCAATTTAATAATAATTGAATAATTGTTCATTTATGATACACTTTGTTAGTAGCTTGCACCTGTGATTGTTGATGAGTTAGTACACTGTATTTTCCAGACATTATCCATTATCACCCTGTAACCTGAAAACACAATGCTTAATTTAAAATGCAGGTTAAATTTTTATTTATTTATTTCATATTAACATAGTAGATCATGCCCTATTCATAGTAGAGCGTAGCATACTAACTACTAATACACTGCTTAAAGCCAAATACTGTAAACATGCTTGAAAGGGACTTTGTTAAAGCATACGTGTTGAGAATGTGTAGTATTACTAGCTATTAATATATATATATATTAAATTGTAATCATTTAAAAATGTGTAAGTGTTAATAAAAATACAGTTATTTATATTTATGCCTATTATTTTACAAACAGATCTAAATGAACAGATATAGAAAATATTTTTTTTTGCTGAGATTTGATGTTGTGACATTTTTGCGTCATGATTACGCAATGACGTCATCGCGCAATGGCATCATAACGTCATTTGGCAACAAATCGACCTTCCTTTAGCACTGGTTCCCGCTTAAATACCATATTTGTTGAACGTTCTGGCAAAGTTATAAATAAACAAATGTTAATAGAACGTTCGTTCAGTTAAAAATATTAATGTTACAATGTTAGCCCCAAAAAATATTATCTATACGTTGTTCATTTAGCTTTTATTTAAATGTTTACTCTTTTCAGAACGTTCTGGAAACATTACCATAATATTTGCAAAATAATAAAATGTAATGTTCCTTTAAGGTTTGCATAACCTGGAAAAAATTACAATATTAAAAAAAAAACGACATTTTGATCATTCATTAAAAATTCAAAGAGAAATAACGCTTTCATAACAAAAGGTTCTTAGAACATATTTTTGTTACCTGCGGTAAAATCATAATAAATTAATATAAGATCTGCGTAAACAAAACAATATTTCTCTCGTGTTTTACTGTTATAAATATGGCACTTTGCAAATAAATGAGTGGATATTTCATGATATCTATCTGCAAATACATAAAATATAATATTTACATAGTACTAGAATATATTTCAGAAAATACCATCACGATAAATGAGCAAAAACATGGTATTTTCTGTATTTTTGGCGGCAGTTATGTTACCATGGTAACGATCATTCAAATCAGTTCACACTGAAAACAATACAAGCATTAAGCCAACGTATATACAATATATTTAACGTAATTAAAACATTCCGTGACTTACCTCATCTTCTATTTATTTTCCATAAAAAGACTAAATAGATGAAATTTATGAGAAATAAATAATGTATCGCGCTCATCCGTCCTGCAGAGGGAGCGCGGCTCACGCCGCTGCTTCCGGCGGAAGTGCCTGACAGTTGCTGTCGTTATTTGAGCACAACAGACGCGCTAACAACAAACAAACAGATAAAAAGACCTCCTAAAGTCATTATGAGAGAGTTTAATTAACGCAGAGCGATGAGATGGCTTCAAAATCAGAGCAGCTGCTGATTGTTGTTTCTGTTCTCGAAGGTAAAGGTGTTTTTATATATTTATGACTCGTGCGATAAAATCAAAGCGAATGCAGTAACTTATCATATTAATTATTAATGATTGTGATTTGATGTTATATTAATCACCTGTGATTTTCAAGGCTTGACATGCTTATTAGTTATACGTAAATATGCGTTTCTTGACAGATATGTTACTAATAATCGAGTTTCAAAATGTAACGTTACCATGGTAATACTATGTTTCGGTGTAACGTTACCATGGTAATACTATGGTATTCACTACAGTACTTTGGAGTATCACAGTACATGAATATGATAATCATTACTGTACCAGGGCTCGAAATGAACTTTTTACTTACTTCAAGAAGTTAGGAGCACCATAAAATGTTTAGGAGCACCCACTGTATATTACATTTACATTTATGCATTTAGCAGACGCTTTTATCCAAAGCGACTTACAGTGCATTCAGACTATACATGTGTTATCACTATGTGTGTTCCCTGGGAATCGAACCCATGACCTTTTGTGCTGCTAACGCAATGCTGTACCACTGAGCCACAGCAACACAACTACCAATTGAGAGGAAGAGCTGGCAACATCCTTCCTGATGATTAACAATCTTCATCAATTGAACCTGATCCTTAAGCTTTTTTATACATGCAATATACAGAGTAGTGTTGTCACGGTACCAATACCAGTGAAAATCCACGGTTCTCGGTACCAAAGCAAAACACAAAAATGCTAATTAAAAAACACATTTTTATTAATAAAGTCAAACAAAAATAAACTGCACAAAAACCAATGCCATTATTTATGCTTATTTAAAATTATTTCAAGTTTTTCCACAATTAATAAAAGTATGAAAAAAAAGTAAAATTCCACCCAAAAGTTTTTATCATATTTCTGCTTCCGCTGAAAAACATCTGTTTTAGGGTTTGCTGGTGCTTCATGATCTTCCTGCAGCTGTAAAATGAAAATATAATATTAGTAAAGCAGTGGACTGAGTCTGAACAAATACACCATTATATCATTGACTCCAGCTAAAATATAACATTTCAGTAAATAACAAACCTCAGCTTCTATAATACATTTAGATATGATTATATATTTTAAGACAAGTGTATATCAAATAGAAGGAAACTGTAGTATTAAAAACACTTTACAATAAGATTCCATTTTTTAGATAACATGACCTATCAATAAACAATAGTTATATATTGCAATTATTCTTCTTAGGGTTAATTTCAAAATTTACAAATACATAAAATCAATCAATCAATCTGTTAAAATTATTTAATGCACAACGGTCATGTGTTTGTATTAAATAACATTCACAAACATTAATTAATGTTGTATAAATATATAGTTCACTCACTGTAAGTTGATGTTAGATAATAACATGAAGTCATTGTAAAGTCTATACAGGAGATAACATTTGATTGTACTTTCATTTAATATATTTAATTTTAAGGGCTTTTAAAACTGCTAGTTATCCAGCCAAGAACAACAACAACTAGCAACTAACTAGCAAAAAACAAACAAAAAAAAAAGACCAGAATTGTTTTCTGACGGACTGATACGACATAAACACTATTAACTGTTTGTACATTCTCCAACACGCATATTTTAGATTCACAATTCATTTAAAAGCCTCTGGTGTGTAACAATAGTAAATACCATCATGTCCTCCTGTTGTTTTTACCCTAATAAAAGATATAGGCGCATTAAGTAGTTAATGAAACTTAATTCTAATGCTCATTATATTAGTGTTAGCCGCGCTTATGCAGAGGATTAACTCCGCTATAACAGCAGTTTATTTTAATCCGACATTCAAATATGGAATAATATTCAGAACAGAATATCTAAATATTAAATTGAAACTTACCTGCTTGAACTCTTTCAGTTGATCCGGGTGTCAGTCTTTAAAGTGTTGTTAGTTTGTGTTTCCTCCGTTGGATGTCGCACGTCTCTGTGCTGTTATGAAGAGAGCGTATCTGCAGCTTTCAGATCACGCAGCAGAACCGGGTCGACCGGGTCCTCGGTACCACCGGGACTTAAAGACACCTGGTACCGTGACGTTTTCTTCTTTTTAGTACCGACTTGGTACCGAAGTACCGGGTCTCTTGACAACACTAATACAGAGGCAAGATAAGAAAATGTAATTTAAACTTTTCTCAAAACCCCTCAGAAATACATTCATATAACCCCCCCACTCCCAATTCAATATTTAGGATCTCCCTTCCATATTTCACACGTTGAGCTTGCTCAGGCTGATACAGTATTCTTTGTGTCCGTCTGCAGCGTTAATGGTTGTTTACACACTTTATTACACACAAATTAAATTTTGGAAAATGATTTCAATGCAGTTTGTGCGTGCGGTCACAAAACCGGTCAGTTCCAAGTAGGGGTGGGCGATATGGCAAAAAAATATCAATATTTCATGATTTTATCACAATTCTTTGTCGTGTTAGTTTTACTATTTTGTCTGAGCCGTATGGCTTTGTAAGACAAAGCCTTTCAAGGTAAGAGAATATAATAAAGAATGGTGGATATTTAGGCCAAAGTGGGTGAAGATAAAAATCTTTGTCATTATTTTATCTTTGTTATTAAAAAATAAGAACAAAGATACACATTACTAATATACAAATAAAATAAACAGTTTTATTTTCAGGTACAACAGGCGTATTTAGCAGGAGCATTCAAGAAATTGAGTGAACAAATATAAAAATAAATCACTATATTGATTGATTCTTATTAAAGTAACTATTATTTTTTCAGTCAAGAGTAGTTAGTTATTTCTTTCTCGTTGTGTTTTGTTGTTTTAACATTAAAGAATAAAAATGATGTCATCTGTCTGTCGATTCTGTCAGTGTTTTATAGTAATACCATCATTTACTCACTCAAAATGAGTTTTAAACCTGAGTTTCTTTCTTCTGCTGAACATAAATGCTATTTAAACAGTTGCTGGTTCATAGTGACTTCCATAGTATTATCCTACAATCAAGTGGACCAGCAACTGTTTGGTTACCCAGATTCTTCAAAATGTCTTCTTTTGTGTTCGGCACATGAAAGAAATGAATACAGGTTTGGGACATCATGTGAGTGAGTAAATAATGACAAATTCAATTTTAGGGTGACTTATCCCTTTAATGAAAGTCGGCTGCATGTTTAGTGTACTGTCCCTTTAAGAGCTGCACGCATCTAATATACAGGCACGCATCCGCTCGTCTCAGCGGTTTATTTTTATTTTAGACATAACTAACTGAGTCTATATGTCAACCTTGTGTGTTTTGACAGTATTAGCTCAAAAGATAACTTAGTTCAGTAATCAGGCGCTGTTAGACAGGCTTTTCAGTTCGTGCGCTTCAGGTGCACAGGCTCAGAAAAAGCGCACCAGAAAAGCTTAACCAGCAAGGCTTTAAAACACGCAAATAATGTACTTTTGTGATTGTGAATAAGTGCAGTGTTTCGTGAGTGTAACTCTACCGCTGAGTTAACACTGAATGGATGTGGCGTTGTACAGTACATACAGACGGCGGCACCAGAACTGCAACTGAAAGAATGCGCTGTAGCACTATACTACAATATTTCTTCAAAAGCAGATCATGGAGACATTTTTATGCAGTAATTCGCGAACGTTTAGCAGAGAACTGTAGAGGTCGCACCACAACAATTATTTGCACTCGCACAAATGCTCCCAAATATATTTTGGAGTCGCACAGATTACATTTCGGGAGCATATGCGACCAAAATGATCGCAATTTCGAGCCCTGTGTAGTAATTATTTAAAGAGTGCAAACTAAATAAACATATATGAAAATATTTTAAAGATCCTTTTAATTTTTACTTTAACTTCTTGTGTTTGTGTATAATGTTTTTTATAATTATTATTATTTTTTTTGTTGTAGAAACTGATATTTTTGTTCAGGATTTGATCATATTAATTATTTTTATTTTATTTAATAAAATAAAATAAAAAAATCATATAAAAGAACAGCGTTTATTTGAAATAGAAATATTTTGTTACACTATAAATGTCTTTACTGTCACTTTTGATTAATTTAATGCATCCTTGATTAATAAAATAATTAATTAAAATTTTTTATCTAACTTACTCTGCTCTTTTGAATGGAAATGCATCAGTTTCCACAAAAATATTGTGCAGCACGACTGTTTTCAATATTGATAATAATCAGAAATGTTTCTTGAGCAGCAAATCAGCATATTATTATGATTTCTGAAGATCATGTGTAGGGATGGGTATAGTTAAGGTTTTAACGGTATTACTACTCTTATCGATACTGCTTATCGGTTCGGTACTTTAACGGTATTCTTATCGGTACTTTTTGTTATACTGTATATATATATATATATATATATACTGTATGTATGTGTATATATATATATATATATATATATATATATATATATATATATATATATATATATATATATATATATTATAACAAATTAGGAGCTGAATTAACATTACTTTATATTCTGAAATGTAAAATAAATATTTAATTAAATGAATATAAAACATCAATTTGTAAATGCACCAGTGTGCAGGCATTTTTAGTGTTTTATATACATAAGATACAGTAAGAATATTAACAAAGAAACAAAGTAAAATCAAACTGACAAATGCAATAAAACAAATATACAAATTAAATGAAATAAACAGTGCTTTAATTTTTCCATGAAGGTCTACTAACATTACTGTTCAGGCAAGTAATAGCCTACAAAAGAAATCTAAAAGTAATCAAATGTAAATGAACACTGCATAGTTTTCACTGTATGTATTGATAGATTAATGCTTATTAAAGCTATAACGTTATTCAGATTAAGAGCTGTGGGGGATTTTCTCTTTGCATTTTGTTCTTTGATTAACATTGAAGCGCCAGTCTGTCACTTTAAGGCAATATATTGACACACATCGGATTTTCTCCGAACAGTTCTGGTTAGGGATGGCTCGATACCATAATTTTGGCTTCGGTACGATACCAGAATGTAATACCTCGGTATCGATACCAAATCGATACCATAGGTCAGTGGTTCTCAAACCTGTCCTGGGGACCCCCAGCCACCACATATTTTGTATGTCTCTCTCATATGACACACCCAGTCCAAGTCTTGCCGATTCTACTAATGAGCTGATGAATTGAAACAGGTGTGTTAAATGAGGGAGACATACAAATATGCTGTGGTTGGGGGTCCCCAGGACAGGTTTGAGAACCACTGCCATAGGTGACAAATAACCAGCCTCAAAAGATTAGTGAATTTTTATGTTTTATTAATAATAATAAAAACAGATTCATATCTTAATAACTTTGTTCCCTGTAGGTTTTTTGTTACAGTTTGATACATAGGTTATATTTTGATGTTGGAGAAAAAAAAATATAGGCTAACTGAAGTAATAAGATGAAAATATATTCAAATCTTCTTATCTTTTCAGTGAAAACAGTGCAACAAAATCTCTCAAAATGTAACAAAAAACCTACCGGGAACATATATTAGTGATGCGCGGGTCATCTCATAACCCGCGGGTAACCAGCGGGGCGGGTCAAGAAATTGTCACTTTTTTGCGGGGCGGGTCATTAAAAAAAAAAAAAAAAAAAAAAATCCATGTATGTTGCGTGCAATTCCCTATAGCCAATATTAAAAATTTGGGAATATCTATTTTCATATTTTATTAGGTTCTTTGATAAGGTTACAATACGAAGGCCTACGTAGCAATGTAACTTGCTTTATGTCCCCAAACCTTTGGCGTCACGTGACACGTCACGAAAGCACCAAGCAGCTCTGTATCCCAGCCACAAGCGCATCAAGTGAGCGCACATTCAGCTCTGCCGGCCGGGTGCTGGAGTCTAGGTGTAATAGATTAAACCCCGGTACAGAGGATGCACAGCGAACGTAAAAACGCTAAATGAACATTTCCGTGTGTTAAATAAAACAAAAGTTCAGTGGTTATGTAGCGTAGGCTGTAAACTGTAGGCCTATACAAATTGTTTAGCCTATTAGATGAATACAAACGCTGCTTTGTAAATGTTGAAAATGTTTATCATTATCTTGTTATTAATATGACCTGATTTATGGTTCATATTCATAATCGTATGTTGTTGCCAGTTTACAGGGCGATGTTTCCAAGCACTTTCAGGGTGAAATAAAGGCTGTTTTCATTTACATTACAATGCCTAGTATGTCTATTTAATGGTCGCGGGAGCGGGGCGGGTTGTAAAAATAGATACAGTGGTGCGGGGCGGGCTGGGGCGGGCCGAATAATTTCATAAAAGCGGGACCCGCGGGTTGGAAAAAAACCCGACCCGCGCATCGCTAACATATATTACATTTTGACTGAGTTTGAAGAAAAAAATACAACTGAAGTGGCGCAATTAATGCAACAAATGTTGCTTATTCTAACAGTCAAAGTAATATTCAAAATCACGTTATTATTTCTCTCTCAGATTGTTTTCAGATTTCAGACTCAGCCAAAGAAAATTAAAGCATTAAATATAAATCTCTCTCTCGGCTGCTTCATATTAGTGGTCAGCAGCGCGTCAGAAACATTCCCTTCATATTATTGATACTAAAATTAATATAGCAAAACTCTTGCTCAATTCAAATCCAATTAATATTCGATTATATGAAATGCAAGTGCATATATTACGTGACCAAAACTTCACTGGTTCTAGCGTGTCACACGCACATTTGAGCTACTGCATCACATCTGTATGTGCATTGATCAGTTGTAAATAAAAGTTAAAATTAAATCTGAATTTATGAATGATGCACTCACCTGTCGATCTCTTAATTCTCTGAAAAGATCAGGATGAGCAAGCGACAAATGCTTAAAAAGATTTGATGTGTTCCTGTGACAACATGATTTATCCCTAAAGCAACACTTGCATACAGGTGCAGTAAGCTCAGTTCCTTCACCTTTGTCATCTGTTTTGTATCCAAAGTAATGCCATATTTCACTTCTACTGTTCTCTGTTTATTAATTTCGGGTGCGCTGATAGTTTCATCTGTTTGATCCATCGGTTGTTCTGTTGTCACATTTTACCGGTTGCGCAGCAATTTGGGAAGCACTGCCACCTACAGGTGCATTTTGCAACTGCAGCATATACCGAATTGTGCAAAATTATGATATCGTACCGTTTGAAATATAATAAATACCGGTACTTTTCCAGTACCGGTATACCGCGCATCCCTAGTTCTGGTCCACTTAAGACAAACTGTTTAAGTGAATACTCTCGTAGCTGGCCATTGTGACATATTTTTGTGTGTATTTGATCGTTTGGACGCGCCCGAAGCTCAAACTAATTTGCCTGTCCGTTTTGGAGCGCGCTGCGCAGGCACGCACACACACACACACACACACACACACACACACACACACACACACATTTCAGCCTGGGGAGCAGCATCTCTTGTGCGGATTGTGCTTTCAACGTTTCATTATCAAACATGTCCCGCAATTTAGCAACAGTAAAGACGGCATCTTACAACAATCACCGATTGAGCTGATTCAGACGTTAAGTTTTGGTTAGGGAGGAACGAATGCGCGCCACTGTAAAGGGATGGAAGTTGTGCTAGAAGAAACGTGGCTATAATCCTTAGAAGCCAAAATCAAAAATAAATAAATAAACTTAGCTTAATATAACAGCCACAGGCATAAAGTGCATATGTTTTAATAGTTAGTTATCTCATCATAATTAAACAGGGCTTTCATGTTGCGCGTGCTGAAGCTCCTCCCCGTGAGCGTGATCTCGCTTCTGAATTACGAATAGCAAAGATGCATCATAGACAAATGTTTGAATATTATTGCACATTAAAACAGCTGGCAACTCTGGTAAGATAGAATTTGCAAGATAATGTGTATATGTAGCAACAATAAATGTGTGTTTTCATAATTTCTCCAGTACCGACAGCAGAACCGATAACGTCAGAGCTTATCGATACTCCGGTCTTTCATAATTTAGCACCGAGACCGATTTAATACCGAGTTTCGGTACCCATCCCTAATCATGTGACACTGAAGACTGCAGTAATGATGCTGAAAATACAGCTTTGATCACAGAAATAAATTACAGTTTAACACATATTCACATAGAAAACAGCTGTTTTACATTATAATAATATTTCATAATTTTACAGCATTTTTGATCAAATAAAAACAGCCTTCCTGAGCAGAAACAGACTCCTTTCAGAGACATTTTGTATATATTTCTCATTGTAATCGCAGCTTGTTTATATCTATAGCACTTTTCCAGTATATATTCCTCTGAAGCTGCATGACTGATCTGTGTTGTCCTTCATCAGGCCGTCAGTTTCCCAGGAGTCCACGGCACACGCTGGCAGTCGAGGCTCGCTTTGACGGAGAGACTTTGGCCACAGATCCCGTAGAACACAAAGAACAGCCGCAGTTCTGCACTGAACTGGCCTGGGAGCTCGACCGCAAGACACTGCACCAGCACCGGTGAGTAGAGACTAGAGCGGCACGATTCTGGATAAATTAAGAATCACGATTCTCCCACGATTCTGAACTAAACAAAATAACGTGTGACAAAATATTAATTGCTGCAGTCTATTTAAAAGTGTTTAATTTAAAGGTGCTGTATGTAGGATTTTGACTCTACTAAAGCATAAAAATACCATAATATGCTTGCAGATATTTAGGAAACATGTTAAGTTAACATACTTGTTTATCTGAAAAACAATGCTATAGTTAGTAATCCTTCTTTGAATATGTGCGTCCGGCCCGGAATGTCTGTGTTTGTTATGGTTTGTGACTCCGCCCACTGCTAGCTTACCCAATTGTATTTCAGCACCCCGGGTTGCCAGTTGGCGGAAAACGCCGCGTATTTCATGTCATTCATCGTCATGTGTTCTCGTTCCTGTTGGTGTCGTTAATCTGGCAACCTGTCAAGTCTGAGGAGGAGGAGCTGGTGAAAAAACCCGTCTCCAATATTTTGAATTTGGACTGCAATACCTAGTTCACCCGCTAGGTGTCAATCCTACATACAGCACCTTTAAATTAATTATTAATCATTTTAATATATAATACAGTATGGCCAGGTTTCACAGACGGGGTTTAGACTAAGCCAGGATTAGATCATAGTTCAATTAAGACATTTAAGCAATTTTTATAAACATGCTTAGAAACAAACATCACTGTGTGCATCTTGAGACAAAACAAAGGCACTGATATATTTTAAGATCAGTCAATGCGAGTTTCTTTCAGTTGAAACGGCTCAGATTTACATTTTTGTCTAGGACTAGGCTTAAGCCTTGTCTGTGAAATATGTATTTAAAATATAGTGTATTTAATACACCAACTTTTAGAATTAAAATGATGAAAAATTGGTTTGTATTAATGATTCAATGACTCACTCATACCTCACTTGTTTCATTAATGGATGAATCAGTGTTTTTGAACGAATCTCGAATGATTGATTCATTTTTTAACAGTCACGTGTCGCCACCTAGTGGAGAAATGATGCAATCGACACAAACGTTATTTGAAGCACCAGCTGCTTTCAAAAGATGAGTGGCTCTATTTTGATCGCTACCATAGACATCAATGTTTGTAGCCGAACTATAAACTTTTATCCCAGTATTTCTATGAATGACTGTAAGACAGAAATAATACTGTGTAGTTGAAAAGACTGTTTGTGAAGCTTTTTCTATTTTTTTTTTATTTTTGTTATTTTTTTTTTTTTTTTTTACTGGCCTGTCAGTAGCACAGATAACACATGACAGTACATATGCGTGGCTATGCTATCATCATTCACAGCCTTTTTTCTTTTTTTAATTAAATATATATATATTATTTTTTTTTTAGTTTTTTTTTTTAATTAATTAATTTAATTTTATATACCCTTTTACTTAACCACACTGTGACAGACAAGACCAGGGGACAGAGAAAACAAGAGAGAGAAAGAAGAAAGAAAAATAAAAAAAAGGTTGTGGGGAAAGTCAACAGAGAAGGGGGGGAGAGAGAGAGAGAAAAAAGGAGAATGGGGGATAGAGAGAGAGAGAGAGGGGAAAAAAAACAAAAAAACAGACAATTTGCTTCGATACCTGCTGACAAAAAGAGAAAACAACCGAAGACACAACATCAAAGAGACTGCAGCAACAACTAACATCTGTATGAATCTCAATAAATTCTAAATGTTATTGAGCAGCACACATAACTAATATTACAAAATAAGTTTTGAAGCAACAGCAGATCAAGACAATGTGTGTCTGTGAGCACCTGTTTTTATACCAATGTGAATGCTTGAGTGTACACCTGTGTGTGTGAGCGCGCTTGTGTTCATAAGGTTCCTCCATGTAAATGTTTAATAGTGTGTGTGGGGAACAACAGCCCCATCCCGCAAGGCATGAAGCAGGCACGGGAAAAGACCCGGGCCCCAAACATCCAGAGGCCCCCCAGGGCACGGGACCCCCAGGAGAACCACCGCAGGGACAACCGCGGCCTCCACCCAGAAAAGGGCAGAGGAGAGCCCGAGGGTGGGACCTCCGACAGCCACAGTGTAGACGCCCCAGAGTGCCGCGGCGGCAAGCCCGCAGGCTCCACCGGCAGCCGACCACACCAGGGCGGACCGGGCCCTGGGCCCGGAGACCCAAAGGCCCCCCACCCCACAATCGGGGCCCAGCAAGGCCAGTAGGGCCAGGCCCCGCCAATCGACCGCCGAGAGTGGGCCGGCGCTCGCCTGAGCATCCTGCCCCGGCGCGAGAAATCACCAACGCACCGGCGGCATCCTCCACCGGCAGGGCATGGTGGTGGGGTGGGGGTCGACTAAGATGATGAGTGAGGTGGAGTCTAAGGCCCGACCTGACACATAGACGTAGACGACAAGCACACATATACACAAGCATATGTTCCTACCCTCATGCACGCAAACGAATATTCACACCCTCGCCCCACATGTAGACACACAAAAATGGACACGGTACCCACACTCACACTCCCCATATGCACTCTATACTCCTAGGTCCAGGCACCACCACCCCCAGAGGGGTAGCCAGCGCCCGATCCCGGAGCTGAACCCCCTTCGCTCCGGCGTGGGGACAGGAAGACCACCCCGGTCCCCGCAGCAGCAGAGAAAATCAACAGCCCAGACCCCGACCGGACGGCCAGCTCATCCTCACAGCCCCCGGCCCCAGACAGAGAACAGAGAACAGGGGTGTGAGAAAAAAAAAAAAAAAGACCCCATGCCTCACCCCACCCGCTCAAATGTAGTGTTGGTGTGTGTTGTTCTAAGGTGCTTTAAAACAGGGGTGCTTTAAAACAGGGGAGGGGCACCCTCCACAAGCTTGTGTCAGCTCGTCCCCTCCCTAGAGCCCTCAATGTCTATGTGCAACTTAAAATTGAGAAGTGGGCACTGGCACCAGAGGGAAGGCTGAATGAACAGACTGCCCTCCGGATGCCATTCAGTGTGCCCACCCCCAAGGCCCTATATGTATGTGTCATGTGACAGTAAGTAATGAGAATGTCTAAGCTGTAATGTGTAATTGAGATGCAGGCGGCCACGAGGAGACAGAGGAGTACCACCTCCCCCGCATCCCAGCGACGCACCCGCACCTCAAAACCCTACCTATGTGTTGGTGTGATGGAGCGGGAGATGTGAAGCCTTAGGGATGGGGAGGAAAGCATCAGAGGGGGCAAAATACCCCCCCCTCCGGAGCCAGCTCCCCCGCTGACCCCCATAGGCACCCCCGTTACCCCAAATCTGCCCAGGGCGGGGGGCCCAGGCCCATCCAGACCAGGGCCCATGGCAGCCCGGGGCGGCCCACCAGACCCCACAGCAGAGGAAAAACTACCCCACCCCATCATCCAGTCAGTTCCCAAACTACATAAGACAATAAGACACCCAGGTAAAGCCCGTTTGCCCCGCCTCTATTGGACCCCCCCCCCCCCAATTGCATGGGATTAGTGAAGACTCCGTCATTTTTAGAAACTCCCACCATGCTGTCAGAGAAGAGCTGATACTGATGCTTTTAAAGCATACGTGTCGTTTACTGATCGAGCTAATGAATGGCAGATCCGAAATCTCTATATTATTGCATAATGCCTGTTCTACATCTAGCCAAGGCTCATCTAAGAGGGTGTGTTTTAACCACCCTGAAATGTGTTGAAGCCTGTTGGCTAAGAAATAGTGGTAAAAGTTAGGTAGATCTAGTCCTCCTTTATCCTTGGTCTTTTGCAGCGTTTTTAAGCTAATACGCGGGGGTTTACCTTTCCAAAGGAATTTAGAGATGGAGGAGTCCAAAGATCTAAACCAGTCAGGTGGTGGTTTGCTCGGGATCATTGCAAATAAATAATTAATTCTTGGCAAAACCATCATTTTTATTGAGGCGACTCTTCCCATGAGTGATATGGGTAGAGACCTCCATCTGGTTAGATCATCTTCTACCTTCTTTAAAAGTGGGATGTGGTTTAATTTAATCAAATCTGCCAGCTTAGGAGAAACATTAATACCTAAATATTTAATATTTCCAGATTGCAGTGGAGTGGAAGAATTCTGGAAGGAGCAATTAATTGGAAGAACTGTTGATTTTAACCAGTTTATTGAATAATCTGAGACTCTTGAGAAAGAGTTTATTAATGTAATTACCTCAGAGAGAGTGGTTTGTGAATGTTGAAGAAAAAGTAACACATCATCTGCGTAAAGACTTACTTTATGTTCTACATTCTTGCATTTAATGCCTTTAATCACTGTTGCCTGTCTAATTACTGCTGCTAGTGGTTCAATAAAAATTGCAAACAGTGAGGGGGAGAGGGGGCATCCCTGCCTGGTGCCCCTCTTAAGATAGAAGCTAGAGGACGTTTGGGCATTTGTCCTGACACATGCTGTTGGAGAGTTATATAATATTTTTAACCAGTTTATGAAAGAGTTTCCAAAACCAAATTTGTGTAAAGTTGCAAATAGAAAATTCCAGTTAACCCTATCAAAAGCTTTTTCTGCATCTAGAGACAATATTGTAATTTGAAGGTTTCTATTGCATGAATAGTCTATCAAGTTAAGTAACCTACGTGTATTTGTTGAGGAGTGCCTCCCTTTTATGAAACCAGTTTGATCGGAATGAATTATGAGAGGGGTTATCTTCTCTATTCTTTTTGAGATAGCTTTGCAGATTATTTTAGTGTCCACATTAATAAGGGATATCGGACGATAGCTAGTAGGTAATACAGGGTCTTTGCCTGGTTTTAGTAAGAGACTAATGTTGGCAGAATTCATATTTGATGGAAGTCTGCCATTTTCTTTGGTTTCCTGCAACATTCTGTAGAATGTTGGTGCCAGAATAGCCCAGAATTCTTTATAGAATTCTGCTGGAAAGCCATCTGGACCTGGAGCCTTTTTATTGGGCATACTGTTCAAAGCTTCCTGAAGTTCATCTGATGTCAGTGGAGAATCCAATGCCATCGCTTGATTGTCTGTTAATTTCGGAAGAGTTATATTGTTAAGAAATTGGTCAATTTCGTCTTTAGATGGGTTTATCTGTGGAGAATATAAAGATTCGTAAAAATCTCTGAAAGTGTTGTTTATTCTTTCAGGGTCATATACTGTATCCCCATTTAAATCTTTAACAGCACATATAGTTGTTTTTTCTTTATTTATTTTTAACTGGTTCGCTAGGAATTGACCTGATTTATTACCATATTCAAATTCTTGCCAGCGAAGTCTTTGTGCTAAGAATTTTGTTTTTTTATTAATAATTTCATTTAATTCTAATTTTGCTTTACATATTTTTTTCAGCATTTCCTGTTCCTGGGAGGATACGTAGGATTCTTCTAAAATTTTTATAGTTTCTTCTAATTCCTGAATACATTTATTTTCTCTTTTCTTTTTATGCGATGAGAATGAGATTATTCTACCTCTCATCAAGAGAAGCTTTTTCGTACCTAAACATGTTAACTGTCTGCTCTCTGGATCAGCAGCATGCAGATTTGAATGTTCCCGTATGATTTTTTCAAAGTTTTAATAGACACGGGCGAATCGTTGTCATTCGGAAATTAGATCGTGTGGGTATTTGAATCGAGATCGCGATCTTTTAACGATTAATCGTGCAGTTCTAGTAGAGATGGGAGAAACCAACCTTATCGAAGCTTCGAATCATTAAAACCCATTGATTCGCAAAATGATTCACTGTTTCGAAGCGCTCGAAATGCCACATACGCCGCCCTGCTGGTCAAAAGTGTGTAAATGCAACAAAAACTTAGGCTAAAACATGCATAAAAACAGCATGCAAATGTTTTATTGAAAGCATAATACATTAAATGCAAAAAAATAAAAATAGTGCTGTCGAGCGATTAATCGCATCCAAAGTAAAGTGTTTGTTTACATAATATATGTGTGTGTTGTGTATATTTATTATGCATATATCAATACACACACATGCATGTATATGTTTGAGAATTTTTTTATTTTATATATATTAAATATATTTATTTATAATAATATAAATTATATGAATATAATTATAGACATGTAAATATTTTCAAAAATATGTGTATTTATATACATAATAAATATACACAGAACACACACATATATTATGCAAACAAAACTTTTATTTTGATAGATGTGATTAATCGTTTGACAGCACTAATAATAAAATACCATTTAGTATGAAGTGTCTGTATAATATGTGGTTTTTAAAATATTTTATATTAATTTTCAGGGCTTGTTTTGTTCGTTTTATAAAGAGCTTGTATATAAAGAGTTTATTTGCAAGAACAGATATTGTGCTTTATTGTGTTAGTTAGCTAGTATTTTTTAGTTATTTTTAACCTAGTCAAAATAACCCAACTGCAGTTTGATTGAGATTAATTGGCATGCACAATGAAAAATTGTTAAAAACAGAGTTATCTGTTTTTGCAAATGAACTCTTCATATAGAGGCCAGTTAGAGACAACAACTTCTCATCCTTTTAATTACACAAATGTATCGTTAAAATTGATGAAACTGGTCCGATCAGGTAAAAACCATAGACACGGTTGGGTTCAGTGGTTCTCCGCTGGGACCAAACATTGATATTTTGAAATGTTTCAGAACAGTTATGAACATAATTAAAGGGACAGTACACCCAAAAATGAAAATTCTGTCATTTACTCAGCCTCAAGTAGATCCAAACCTGTATGAATGTGTTTGTTCTGAACACAAAGGAAGATATTTTGAAGAAAGTTTGTAATCGGGTTGTTTTGTGGCACCATTGACTTCCATAGTAGGAGAAAAATACTCTGTGTCCCTCATTCTTCAGAATATCTTCCTTTGTGTTCAGAACAAACACATTCATACAGGTTTGGATCTACTTGAGGCTGAGTAAATGATGACAGAATTTTAATTTTTGGGTGTACTGTCCCTTTAAGCCTCGTTTACTGAAATCACGTGACTTTGAAAGTTTGATACGCGCTCCGAACCACAGTTTCGAAACAAATGATTCACAGAAGCTTGATGAAGCAGTGCTTGTAAAGCTTGTAAAGCGTCTTCCATCAGCGCTTCTCTCTCTCTTCTGCTCTTCACACAGACTCCAGAGGACACCCATCAAACTCCAGTGTTACGCCGTCGACTCCGGCTCGTCTGCGAGAGAGTGTGTGGGATATATCATCCTTGATCTGAGATCAGTGCAGGAGATCAAACAGGTCAGATCGTCTGCTTTTGTGATAGTTAACGTGCCAGTGCTCTTCTACACTAGCGCTCAAAGGTTTGGAATATTTTTTTAAAGTTTTTGAAGTCTCTTCTGCTCACCAAAGCTGCGTTTATTTGATCACAAATGCTGTAAAATTGTGAAATATTTTTATAATTTAAAAACAGGTGTTTTCTGTGTGAATCGATGTTAAAATATAATTTATTTCTGTGATCAAAGCTGTATTTTCAGCATCATTACTGCAGTCTTCAGTGTCACATGATCTTCAGAAATCATAATAATATGCTGATTTATGATCAAGAAACATTTCTGATTATTATCAATGTTGAAAACAGTTGTGCTGCACAATATTTTTGTTGAAACTGTGATGCATTTTATTTTTCAGCATTCACAGATGAATAGAAAGTTCAAAAGAATAGAATTTATTTGAAATAGAAATCTACTGTAACATTATAAATGTCTTTACTGTCACTTTTGATCAATTTAACATCCTTGATGAATAAAAGTATTGATCATTATTTTTAATCTTTCATATCCCAATTTTTTAAATGGTAGTGTATCACAGCAGAAATGTTTCTTGAGCAGCAAATCAGCATATTATTATGATTTCTGAAGATCATGTGACACTGAAGACTGCAGTAATGATGCTGAAAATACAGCTTTGATCACAGAAATAAATTACAGTTTAACACATATTCACATAGAAAACAGCTGTTTTACATTATAATAATATTTCACAATTTTACTGCATTTTTGATCAAATCAATGGTAAGCAGTAGAAACTTCTTACTTATTCCAAACATTTGTCCGCTAGTGTACATGAAGGTTTTACATCATTTCAAAGCAGCGTCTCATTAGCCAGCTTTATTTTGTTCTGGGATGCCACACTGTTCGGCTGTTTTAGCTCATCTGAAAATCTTCTATGTGTTCTTCAGGCTCCTAAATGGCATTCTCTGCTCAGTAGTAAGTACACAAAACTGAAACCTGCTCTTCTGATCAGCATAATCTTAGAGACCGACACCAAACCAACAGCTGAGCAGTTCAAAGCAAAGAAAGCCCCGCCGAGACCAGGTACCTGCCACTCTTGTGGATTCTTTCCTTCTTGTACACTATATTGCCAAAAGTATTGGCACCCCTTCTAATGAACAGGTTTGACTACTTTAGTAATTTCTATGATTACAAATCTTAATGTTAAAGCATATAATGATATTGTAGGAAATTGTGTGCTTCTAATATTATAGCAACAGTTTGGACTCTTTTCTATTCTAACATGACAATGTCTCTGTGTATAAGACAAGGTTCAAAAAGAAAATGATTGATTGAGTCAGTGTGGAAGAACTTGACTGGTCTGCATAAAACCAAGTCCTAATCCCAGTTTAACACCTCTGGTGTGACTGTAAATGCAGATCTTGAGCCAAAAACTCATCACCAAACACTAATGACTTGTTCATATGGGTTCAGTCATTTTAGACACTTACAAAACTGTTGCAACAGAGATGAAATACAATTTTTAAATACATGAATTATGTTCCCATCGTTGCTGCCACAGATTTGGAAGTGCGTTTTTCTGTTCTAAAGAAGGGGGTGCCGATACTTCTTGTCTATATAGTGTATGTACAAGTCATTGGTGTTTGGTGATGAGTTTTTTGCTCAAGGTCTGCATTTACAGTCACACCAGAGGTGTTAAACTGGGATTAGGACTTGGTTTTATGCAGACCAGTCAAGTTCTTCCACACTGACTCAATCAATCATTTTCTTTTTGAACCTTGTCTTATACACAGAGACATTGTCATGTTAGAATAGAAAAGAGTCCAAACTGTTGCTATAATATTAGAAGCACACAATTTCCTACAATATCATTATATGCTTTAAACATTAAGATTTGTACTCATAGAAATTACTAAAGTAGTCAAACCTGCTCATTAGAAGGGGTGCCAATACTTTTGGCAATATAGTGTATTTGTGTTGTTGTTTCCTCCTGTCCTCTGCTTCTGTCGATGGGCTTCAAGCTTCATGTTCTGCTTGTCTGTTTCTCCACACGGTGTCTCCGGTCAGTGCTGGTTCTGTTCCGTCTCGTAAGGCACTGTTGTTAAAATCAATGTAAAATAATGGTGCATTTATTCCAAATAATAATTGTAAAAAATTCTAAAATGATTGTTTTTGAAATTTTTCACCAAAATGAAAAAACTTTCTCCACCATTAAAAAAATTTAACAGCTGAAATAAAATAATATAAATTTTAGATTAACAAAAATAATGAAAATGACTAATTAAAATTGAAAATGACTTAAAATTACTAAATGGTTTAAATTAAGTAATGCCAGGTGTATGTTGATATGCTGAAATGGGATCTTGCAGTTCCAGAGGTATTTATAATTCATTAATTAATTAGTTAATTAACTAACAAACATTTATTTATTTATTTTCTCTCTCTCTTGAAATTTTTTTGTGAATTAATGTTTTTTTATTGATGTGTAATTCATAGTTTTTGTGAAAAGTTGAAAAATGTATTGGTTAAAAAAAACTAACTACAAATAAATATAAATAAAAACTGAAATAGAAATTAATTAATCTAAATAGCAATATTTTTATTAAAATTATAATAATAAAATGGACAAAAACACATATAAAATTACTAAAAATGAAAAGTAAAATTATTAAAATAAAAGCTAATTGAAAATATAAATAAAAATAAAACCATATATATAAATACATTTACATTTAGTCATTTAGCAGATGCTTTTATCCAAATAAATACATACTAAAGCAACACTGGTTTGCTATTGGTTAATGTTAATTAGTTACCTAGCAGTAAAATATCTATGCAGGCATTGTTCTAGGCTGTGTTTGTAGGTGATGTCAGTAGTTACACAGTAATTTAATGCTGGTTAATGTGATGAACATTAAACGGGTCGTGAGTGTCGTTCATGTTGCCTCTAATGATCGTTTTGTTAATGAAGTCACTATAAACTCTAGGTTCTCCAGCGCTGGTTCCTCTGGACTCTCTCAGAGCGGTTCTGAACGAGGAAGAAGGTTTTCATCAGATCGGACCTGAAGATGTCTGCGCCGACATGTTTGTGCTGTCTGTAACGGTTGCGTTTGCTACTAAACTGGAGCAGGTGAAGAGAGCTGCTGTCGTATATCAGTCTCATCCACACGTATTTAAAGAGATAGTTCACCCAAAAATGAAAATTCTGTCATTAATTACTCACTCTCATGTCGTTCCAAACCCGTAAGACTTTTGTTTATCTTCGGAACACAAATTAAAGAGGTGGTTGACTGGTTTTTTCTAGGCTTGATTGTGTTTATGGGGTGCAGTCTAGCATGTGTTCATGCTTGGTTTTTTAAAAACGCATTATTTTTCACATAATTTACCTTTATTCCACACCTCTCTGTCCCTTCTCTGACAAACGCCTCGATTTATTTCTTGGTTTATGAAGCCCCTCCCTCGATGGGCTGAGATTGGTTAGCTGGCTCAGTGTGTTGTGATTGGCTAAACCGCCTCGAACGTCCCGCCCCTCTCCTCAGCAGCATGTGCTCCGGTTGAATTGTAAACAGTGGCGTTGTCTATAATGCTTATCAATTTGAGCCCGATTGAGACCCAGAGGATATTAGTGAAGAGGATCGTGCAGAACCTGTGCAAGCACGGCTCTTAATGGTATGTTTGGTTGTTGTTGTCTCATACTTTTAAATACGCTGCTATTTGTAAGTGCTACTGCTTCTGTTAGCTTTTAATATACGGTTTTATCCTGATTAAAGCTTTAATACAGCACAGCAACCGCACGCGTGTCCATTTATAATGCTTCTCATTGCTGTGTGAAAATAAGTGTATAATTGGAACAGTTTGTTGGAGCTGATCTGACGATCTGAATGAGAGAGAGAGAGAGTGTGTGTGTGTGTGTGTGTGTGTGTGTGTGTGTGTGTGTGTGTGTGTGTGAGAGAGAGTGTCTGTGTGAGAGAGAGAGAGAGACAGTGTGTGTGTGTGTGAGAGTGTGAGAGAGAGAGAGAGAGAGAGAGAGTGTCTGTGTGTGAGAGAGAGAGAGAGAGAGTGTGTGTGTGTGTGTGTGTGTGTGTGTCTGTGTGTGTGTGAGAGAGAGTGTCTGTGTGTGAGAGAGAGAGAGACAGTGTGTGTGTGTGAGAGTGTGAGAGAGAGAGAGAGAGAGAGAGAGAGAGAGAGTGTCTGTGTGTGTGTGTGAGAGAGAGAGAGAGAGAGAGAGAGTGTCTGTGAGAGAGAGAGAGTGTGTGGGTGAGAGAGAGAGAGAGAGAGAGAGTGTCTGTGTGTGTGTGAGAGAGAGAGAGAGAGAGTGTCTGTGTGTGTGTGTGTGTGTGAGAGAGAGAGAGAGAGAGTGTCTGTGAGAGAGAGAGAGTGTGTGGGTGAGAGAGAGAGAGAGAGAGAGAGAGAGTGTCTGTGTGTGTGTGTGAGAGAGAGAGAGAGAGAGAGTGTGTGTGTGAGAGAGAGAGAGAGAGAGTGTCTGTGTGTGTGTGTGAGAGAGAGAGAGAGAGTGTGTGTGTGAGAGAGAGAGAGAGAGAGAGATGCAGAGCAGGGCGACAGAGTAACAGTATTAAGAACCGCTGCTTTAATGATTTTGAAACTTGAGAATCCATTAGAATCGTTAGAAGACAGAATCACGATTCATATGAATAGATTGTTACGTGCATCCCTAGTTTTCTCTTCCTCTTCTCTAAAGCAGCGCAGCATGGCTCCGCCCCCTTTGCTGCGTGTTCCCGGGGGCGGGGTTTATCTGGGTCCGTGACGTATCAGACCCGGGAACTAGCTCGTTGTAGTCCTTTACCAGTCGTTTTTGTAGGCATTAAACTGCCAGAATTTTAAAAGACGATATCTCCGTTTGCATTGAACTTTCAGCGCCGCAACTCTGCAGATATTGTTTATACTCAAACAGCAACATTACACACTAACTAACGTTAAAAAAGTGAAATCGCAATCAACCACCCCTTTAAGATATTTTTGATGAACTCCGAGAGCTCTCTGACTCTCATAGACAGCAATTAACACCATCAAGGCTCAGAAACGTAGCAAGGACATCGTTAAAATAATCCATGTGACATCAGCGGCTCAACCGTAATTTTACGAAGCTACGAGATGTGCGCAAAGAAATCAAAAATAACGACTTTATTCAACAATACGTCTCCTCCGCGTTAGGGCTGGGCGGTATATTGAGTTTGTACGATATATTGATATATTATTTATAAGCGATACAGTATGAAGCAATACCGTTTATATCGATATACAGTAATTTGATACGAGCGCATCTGGCAAAATATAGCGGAGGACACCGACTGAGCCGCTGCGGAGAAAGTGCATGATCCAATTTGTTCTAAACATGTGACAAGCTTTATATTAAGGGCTTTATATTAAAAAACTTGTAAGATATAGTATAGTTTAAAGCGGCTCTGACAGAAAAGCTGCATGTGCCGCTGACGGAGACGCTACTCGTGCTGTTTAATGTGTTTGAGATGTGCTGTTTTCCTTAATGCATAACTTATATTTCACAGGTATATTCTCCATCTGTAAATGAAAGTCATGGAAATATTTCCATTTTGCTGTCAGGAGCGCATGAGCCTCCTTCTTCGCTAATCATGCGCGCCAAACATGAAATATGAGCGCAATAATTCTGACTAAAATATAAATTTCACTGAAATATTTGTAGCTGGACAATGTGACATATGTAGAATTTTAAACCTGTATTTTTATGATAGCACTAACTGTAAAGTGACTGTAATGGGGTAATCAAAACAGCCTAATACAAGTCATACATTTATTTTAATTTTTAGATTAGTGAATTTAACTAATGCTTTAAAAGAAAGAAATGAAATGTGAATTTGACCCCTTTTGCATATAATATATAGGCTTACATTGTTACAGTCACTTTTTTTTAGTTTTCATAGCCTTTAATATGTATTGTTTCGTTGGACAACATTTGGTGGTATGTAAAATATATATATATATTTAATACAGATTTTACAAAAAATCCAGATACAAAAACAAAAATACAGAGTTATATACCGTATTATAGCAAATCGGCCAAAAAATACAGAGATATTAATTTTTGCCCATATCACCCAGCCCTACTCCGCCTCATCCTATAGCAACATTTTGGAGAGAATCACATACGTAAACAACATATGCTGTCACTCGGATACGTTGTTTACGCTTCGATCTGAACGTGCATACGTTGCATACAATATTTATGTATGTGATACTCTGCAAAATGGTGCTATAGGGTGACGCAGAAGGGACGAATTGTTGAATAAAGTCGTTATTATTGTTTTCTTTGTGCACAAAAAGTATTCTCGTAGCTTCGTAAAATTACGGTTGAACCACTGATGTCACATGAATTATTGCTGTGTTATTGCTTGCTATGTTTCTGAGCCTTGATTGTGTTAATTGCTGTCTATGAGAGTCAGAGAGCTCTCGGAGTGCATCAGAAATATCTTGATGTGTGTTCAGAAGATGAATGAAATTGTTACTTGTTTGGAACGACATGAGGGTGAGTAATTAATGACACAATTTTGGGGTGATCTAACCGTTTAATCTACATAATGAATAAACGACACATTTTCCTGATCTTCAGTTGATCTCCAGCTCGACTAAGCTGTCCAGCGAGGGCGCAGAGTTCTTCTTCTATTACACTCTATTGGGGAACAACGTCACCAGCGAACCTTTCCAGAACCTCCTCAGTCCAAACTTTGAGCCTGAACGAGCGTCCATCCGCATCCGCAGCAGTGAGCGAGTCCTGCGGCTCTTCCTCGGCCAGCAGCCCTTCCTGCAGGTCAGCACAGATCTCTGATAGACCTGACACATAAACATAGATCACCGATAGAGCTGACAGATACACATAGATCACCGATAGAGCTGACAGATACACATAGATCTCTGATAGACCTGACACATAAACATAGATGTCTGATAGAGCTGACAGATAAACATAGATCACCGATAGAGCTGACAGATAAACATAAATCTCTGATAGACCTGACACATAAACATAGATCACCGATAGAGCTGACAGATAAACATAGATCTCTGATAGACCTGACACATAAACATAGATGTCTGATAGAGCTGACAGATAAACATAGATCTCTGATAGACCTGACACATAAACATAGATGTCTGATAGAGCTGACAGATAAACATAGATCACCGATAGAGCTGACAGATAAACATAGATCTCTGATAGACCTGACACATAAACATAGATCTCTGATAGAGCTGACACATAAACATAGATCACCGGTAGAGCTGACGGATAAACATAGATCACCGATAGAGCTGACGGATAAACATAGATGTCTGATAGAGCTGACAGATAAACATAGATGTCTGATAGAGCTGACAGGTAAACATAGATCACCGATAGACCTGACACGTAAACATAGATCACCGATAGAGCTGACAGATAAACATAGATCACCGATAGACCTGACACATAAACATAGATCACCGGTAGAGCTGACGGATAAACATAGATCACGGATAGAGCTGACAGGTAAACATAGATGTCTGATAGAGCTGACAGGTAAACATAGATCTCCGATAGAGCCGACAGATAAACATAGATCTCCGATAGAGCCGACAGATAAACATAGATCACCGATTGAGCTGACAGATAAACCTAGATGTCTGATAGAGCTGACAGGTAAACATAGATCTCCGATAGAGCCGACAGATAAACATAGATCACCGATAGAGCTGACAGATAAACCTAGATGTCTGATAGAGCTGACAGATAAACATAGATGTCTGCTAGAGCTGACAGATTAACATAGATGTCTGATAGAGCTCACAGATAAACATAGATGTCTGATAGAGCTCACAGATAAACAGATGTCTGATAGAGCTGACAGATAAACATAGATCTCCGATAGAGCTCACAGATAAACAGATGTCTGATAGAGCTGACAGATAAACATAGATCTCCGATAGAGCAGACGGATAAACATAGATGTCTGATAGAGCTGACGGATAAACATAGATCTCCGATAGAGCCGACGGATAAACATAGATCTCCGATAGAGCTGACGGATAAACATAGATCTCCGATAGAGCCGACGGATAAACATAGATCTCCGATAGAGCCGTCGGATAAACATAGATCTCCGATAGAGCCGACGGATAAACATAGATCTCCGATAGAGCCGACGGATAAACATAGATCTCCGATAGAGCCGTCGGATAAACATAGATCTCCGATAGAGCCGACGGATAAACATAGATCTCCGATAGAGCCGGCGGATAAACATAGATCTCTGATAGAGCCGACGGATAAACATAGATCTCCGATAGAGCCGACGGATAAATATAGATCTCCGATAGAGCCGACGGATAAACATAGATCACCGATAGACTTGACGGATAAACATAGATCTCCGATAGAGCCGACGGATAAACATAGATCACCGATAGACCTGACGGATAAATATAGAGCCGACGGATAAACATAGATCTCCGATAGAGCCGACGGATAAACATAGATCACTGATAGACCTGACGGAAAAATATAGATCTCCGATAGAGCCGGCGGATAAACATAGATCTCCGATAGAGCCGACGGATAAACATAGATCTCCGATAGAGCCGTCGGAAAAATATAGATCTCCGATAGAGCCGACGGATAAACATAGATCACCGATAGACTTGACGGATAAACATAGATCTCCGATGGAGCCGACGGATAAACATAGTCTCCGATAGAGCCGGCGGATAAACATAGATCTCCGATAGAGCCGGCGGATAAACATAGATCTCCGATAGAGCCGGCGGATAAACATAGATCTCCGATAGAGCCGGCGGATAAACATAGATCTCCGATAGAGCCGGCGGATAAACATAGATCTCCGATAGAGCCGGCGGATAAACATAGATCTCCGATAGAGCCGGCGGATAAACATAGATCTCCGATAGAGCCGGCGGATAAACATAGATCCTCCGATAGAGCCGTCGGATAAACATAGATCTCCGATAGAGCCGTCGGATAAACATAGATCTCCGATAGAGCCGGCGGATAAACATAGATCTCCGATAGAGCCGGCGGATAAACATAGATCTCCGATAGAGCCGGCGGATAAACATAGATCTCCGATAGAGCCGGCGGATAAACATAGATCCTCCGATAGAGCCGTCGGATAAACATAGATCTCCGATAGAGCCGTCGGATAAACATAGATCTCCGATAGAGCCGACGGATAAACATAGATCCTCCGATAGAGCCGTCAGATAAACATAGATCTCCGATAGAGCTGACAGATAAACATAGATCTCCGATCTGTTTTGGGGTTTTTTACGCTTTTTTTCTGTGACTTTGGTAGGGCTGTCAAGCACAATTTTTTTTAAAATCTAATTAATTACATTATGTGCCGATTAGATAATGTAATTAATAAAAAATTAATCGCACATCAATTTTGGCTGAGAAATGACCCCTCAAAAAATCATTTAAAGTCATTATTGTGTTAAATGACAAAAGCATTGAATAGACATTACAAAAAAAAATACTTTGGAAAGAAATATTATAATTCTACATTGCTTGACAATAAAGTGGTATTAATATTTTTTTTATTTAATTTTGAAATATGAATTGATTTTAAATCATGAAATGATACACTAAATATGAAAGTGCCAGTAGATGGCGGCAAGTCTTAATGAGTGAGTCACTGAATCATTCATTCAACTGATTTGTTCAAACGACTGATTCACCTAGAAACGAATCATTGACTCACTTGATTCATTCAAAAACAGTGATTCATTCAGTAACAAATCACCACTGTGTGTTGATCACAGACAATTAACAGTTCTGCTGTGGCTTTGATTGGTAATATTTTCATTTTTGACAACAATTTAACACTTTATAATTATTAAACTGTTGTATAAATCAATATCACATTTGCAGTGGTGCAGATATTGGGGAAAAACAGCACGCTTGCTGATGTGATATTGCTAAACTATATCATATGATATAAATATAAGAGGGTGATTTATTTTTTGCATGCATATCTTGAATTTTAGCCTCATATAACTGCATTCTAATAGTCAGTCGTCCTACATCGTCATGTTCATCAGACACTGCATCAGTGTAAGATGACGGAGAGGTTTGGACGGGGCACTGCGATAAATGTATTTTAACTAGGGGTGTCAACGTTAACGCGTTTTTAACACAAATTAATCATTTGATAAGGTTTGACCCCAACTTCTTCCCATCATCGCAGCGTGGAAGGTTATCTGTCAGTGTGTGATGAGGGTACAGCAGTGTTGCTAGGGTAACGGGAGACAGTGTTGCCAGGGTAACGGGAGACAGTGTTGCCAGGGTAACGGCTCAAGTGTTCGTGGGCTATTTTGAAAATACAGTCGCGGGAAAAATTACAGAGCCGTGGGTTGCGGTTTTTTGGGCTACTTTTATAATCTACCACGGCCAAAGTGTATATAGACAAACAAAAATTAAAATAGATCCTTTTATTAATGTGTATTATACTTGGAATGCATACCTGGCAACTTAAAGGGACAGTACACCCAAAAATGAAAATTCTGTCATCATTTACTCATCCTCAAGTAGTTCCAAACCTGTATGAATGTGTTTGTTCTGAACACAAACGAAGATATTTTGAAGAAAGTTTGTAACCAGCCTGTTTTGGGGCACCATTGACTTCCATAGTAGGAAAAAAAATACTATGGAAGTCAATGGTGCCCCAGAACTGCTCTGTTTCCCTCGGTCTTCAGAATATCTTCCTTTGTGTTCAGAACAAACACATTCATACAGGTTTGGAACTACTTGAGGATGAGTAAATGATGACAGAATTTTCATTTTTGGGTGTACTGTCCCTTTAAGAGCGGAAAGACGGTTGTAACATCACAAACAACGTGAGTTTCAGCCACAGCGTACATGTTAAGGCTTTTACACAGCAGAAATAAACATGACAACAGCCACTATAGATTATATAAGATAATAAACACACGATTACGATAGGATATGGTTTGTATGTGATTTTCTTGAGATTAATGTGTACATCTGAAATGCTCATTTTTGCAGTGATATAAAAGGCTATAAAAAGCATATTTTAACAACAGTAAACAACCAAATTCCACATGTGATCGCAAAAGGAGGTTATTACAAACACTCGATGCTGGTTTGAAGTGAGTTCTGAGTAAAAGTGTACTATTAATCTCATAAATTGTCTTATGATGCTAATATTAGCTCTAATGCACCTGCAGAACAGATCCAATTCTTCTTCATAATGCATTTTGTCATAATACTTCACATAAGGTCGCAAGAATTGTATTTATTTAGAAATACTTTTGATAATATTTGGGTAAATGTATACTGGGATTTACATTTAAACGTTTTATTGCCAGTATAAAGGCTGATAATGACTGAATAAAAACAAAAGAATAATAAGGATTATGTCTCATATCTGGCAGAAGTGTGAAAGGTTCTGTTTCCTTGAACTAGTTTGTCATGCATTTCTTTATTTCAACACATTTACAGGTAAATCCTAGTGTTTTAAATGATTAACACAGTCCATGACTGTGATTAACGCCATTCAATTTTTTAACCGATTGACAGCACTAATTTTAACGTTATTTTTTCCATAATTAATGATCATGTTAAATCGACAGCCCTAGTCTTTAGTAATCGTGATGATGTTGTATGTGTATTGCTCACAGATCCATCTCTGCTGTGGGAACCAGTCTCTCGGCAGCACTGATGTCAGTCTGGCTGGGTTAATAAAGAGCAGCGCTGATCTCTCTAAACACCCCGTCACTATAGAGGGTGCTTTCATCCTGCAGCCGCCCGACCGAGTGAAGCCCAGCCTGGAGTCTGTCCCTCCGGACCTGCAGCCGACCGTGAGCGTATCTGTGACCCTGAGAGCCCAAGATATCAACAATCAGGTCTGATCATATCAAAAAACTGATATTAATCACGTCCAAAATTAATGTTTTTGTTTACATGATATATGTGTGTGTGCTGTGCATATTTATTATGCATGTGTAAATACACACACATACAGTATATATTTTGAAAATATTTACATGTATATATTTATATTATATATAAATCTTTAATTTATAAACATAAATTTTTTCTTAAATATATTCATGCATGTGTGTGTATTTATAGATACATAATAAATATACACAGCACACATACATATATTATGTAAACAAAAACTTTTATTTTGGATGCGATTAATGACAGCACTACTTTAAATAAAATAAACTTTAACTGAAATAGTTAAAATTTATTTATTTCTAATTTCTGACTTATTTTATTTCTGTTTGTTTGCCAAGGCAACATTTCTCATTTTCATTTAGTTTAACTTGATGCACTAAAATAATTAAAAATTAAGATTTCTTAATCTCATAAGAGTTTGATGTACTATGAGCAGTGCTATTAATTAGTTTCTATTGATACTTTTATTTTTATATTTTCTGTTTTCATTATAATTTTAGCTAGTTTTTGCAATTTTGTTGTTTTTTTTGTCATCTTTATTATTGTTGTTTTTTATATATATTTTAGATATTTTTTAATGTAAGTTTTTATATAAGTTTTCATATATATGTATATATATACAAAATGGTGCCTTTAATAATATTATCCTTTATTTTTTATTGCTTTTGTTTTATGTTCGGATGAGTTCTAGACTCTGGATGTTGTTGTGTGTATAGTTTGTTATTGGTTACAGTCTTTCAGTGTTTTTAACAGGCATATTTTACTGAACAGCTAGACATACCCATTGAAAATGGACCTAAAACTCCAGTGAAGAAAGGCCCCGTTCCAGCCGCCCGTCATCAACGTCCCTCAGAGGAGCCCAGAGCCCTGATGACCCCTTCACCGGCCAGGAGATCACCGGACCGGCCTCTCCGATCTCCAGTCGCTTCTCCTGAACACCAGCACTCTGAGAGCGAGGCCGAGAGTCTGTGCAGTGACGACAGACAGGCTCCGCCCACAGCGCGTGAGAGACAGGCTCCGCCCACAGCACGCGAGAGACAGGCTCCGCCCACAGCATGCGAGAGACAGGCTCCTCCCACAGCACACGAGAGACAGGCTCCGCCCACAGCGCATGGCAAGTGTTCAAGTAAATTTCATCTTTTTGAATGTGCATCTGTAAGTAGTAAAGCATATGCATTTCAAAATAAGAGTCCTGGTGTAAATCAGGCTTGTTTTAATTAATTTTAAATCTCAGCGTTATGCATTAGGGCTGTCAAAATGGCTGAAAAACTAAATTTGAATTTTGTACTTAAATATTATCAATATTCAAATTTAAAAGGCATAATTTCAGTTAGGGGAAAAAAAAGCTTTTGGCTTCTCTCCTGAGGCCACAAGAGGGCGCATAGAGCAAAATATTACTAATGCACATTTCTTCAAAGCAATAAAAAAATTCTATTTTTTTATTTATTTATTTTTTTTGACAGCCGTATTATGCATAATATTTTTTTGGTATTTATTGGTCTTCTGATCTGGCATTTAATTCAACATCAACTCTTGTATCTTCTCTCTGGGCTGCTCTGACACAGGAACGAAAGACTAAGAACGTTATTTAACACATTCCATATATTAATTTTATTAGCATTGGCACAATAATCTATTTATTGCCTTTCTTTAAACACATTATTATAAGCCAAATCCAATATTGATCGATCTCATATTCATATGTATTGATATTTTAGTACATAAACCAATTTTAGTACATGGGTCAAAGATGAAAATGGGTTTTCAAGCATCAATAAAAGTTAATAAAGCTTTAAAAAAATATATATATTTTTTAAATATTTTTATCTGAGCAAAAAATGACTATCACACATTTACCAAAAAAAAATACCAAAAATCTTGTCAGGCATATTTAGAACAAGAATAATTAGATGACCTTAAAAGACTCATTAAAATAATTAATTAATTAAAATTTTAAACCATTGCCAATCTTTGCCACCGTCCTTCAAACCATTAACTTTTACCCATTTGACTCAAGTTTTAATCATTTAAAATATAATAAAATGTATTATGATCACTTTTTTCTTTTATATATTTTAATAAGTACTGGTCAGAATAAGTATGTTTAGTTTTTATATAAATATATCTGTTACGCTGAATGACAATGAACATTATTTCACCCATATTTTGACTTTTATTTCACAAAAGTGATTTTAAACAGTAAAGTAGACACTTGCATTTATTATACTTTCTGCGTATGAAATCACTTTTGTAAATTTTTTAATGTGGTCACCAAAATGAGACGTCTTTGACCCACATGTGTCTAGACCAGGGGTCTGCAACCTTCATCGTCAAAAAGAGCCATTTTGGCCCCTTTCCCACCGAATAAAATTCATGTGGAGCCACAAAATATTTGATGCCCAAATAAAGATAACACTAGTGTTGCTTTCGTCAACGAAAATTATGACGAAATATCGTCGTCAACGAACCTTTATCACGTGACGAAAACGAGATGAGACGCAACGTAAATGCTGGTCATGTGACGATAATTAAATGTATAATGCAATATCGTTGATGAATAAAAACGAGACTAAATGTGGTTTACAAAATAAAAACTATGCTAAAATGTCTCTTTATATTAGTTGACCAAAACGAAATGTTATAACGTTATTTTGTCGCGTTTCCTGTGTCTCAGTCATGGTCTCACTTCAGGGGCTGTCAGGGTTGCCAGGTTTTCGCAACAAAACCCACCCAATTGCTGCTCAAAATCGCATTTTGAGGGGGTCCCCGGTAAAGTTCGCATTCCAGGGGCTAAATATCACGTTATTGGGGTCGCTTCAACCCGCGGACATGAAAAACAACCCGCGGCAACAGTGTTAAAGTAGCCCTATTCCGCGTGAAAACCGAGGACTTGGCAACTCTCTGCGCAGACGCAGGCGACGTCACTTCCTCAAGCTCCACTCACGGCATTATTTAGAAGATGACAACAAACAAAGTTAAGTCTGACAGAGAAAGAGACCGATGGCTGGCTTCATCTGACTTCAGTTCACAAGCAATACAAGTAACAGACACACATTTGATTTGCACTTTTTAGTATGTTATTGTAGCTCGAGCGTTCAAGCACCTTGTTTCTCTTTGTTAAACTTGAATGTATTTTTTTTCTGGCATTGCCATGTGATGCTATTTTATTTATTGTTTTTATTTATTTAAATTTATGTGTGTGTGCTTCTAACATGTTTGGTTGGTAAAATAAATGTTGTAAATTCAAATCAGAGCGTCTTCCGTGTCTGGAATAGATGTATTCTTGAGTCTATAAGGTAACAATAATATAATAAGATAACCTTGTTTGAAATGGGTCTATACTGGGTCTATACTGCTAGGTACATATACTATATTGACTGGGTTAAATAGAATTGCATTATTAAAAAGAGACTAAAATACAATTTTCATCGACTAAAACTAGACGAAAATAGTCATGGATAATTCTGACTAAAATGCTCAGACTTTTAGTTGACTGAAACTTGACTAGACTAAAAAGAGTATGAACGTGACTAAAACTAATAAAAACTAAAATGACAGCTTCACACAAAGACTAGACTAAAACTAAAATTAAAACAGGCCGCCAAAAACAACACTAGATAACACGGCATATAGCTAAAGTTTTATATTCAGTTATGTTACAGGGCATGCAGGGAAGCAGCAATCATTTCAGAAGTGAGAGGGACAGAAATGTCAAATGTAGTAATAATATTAATTATAATATTTATTTATGTATGTATAATTGACAAAAGTCTAAGCTTTAATTGGTTAAGAAATAAAATACACTGCTGGACAATAACCAATAATTTGTCTTCTATAATATTTTTGATAAATATTTTACTAATGTCAATTTTATGGTTATGATTGTACAATCAGTGTATATATATATATATATATATATATATATATACTACAAACACATTTTCCATTTTTATCACAAAATAAGGCAGAAAATATATTTTATAGCTTCTGTACTGTAATTTATGCTGTCAATTACCACTGTATCATTCATATATGTGTCCCTGCAGCACAAAAGCAGTCATCAGTAACACAGGTATATTTGTAGCAATAGCCAACAATACATTGTATGGGTCAAAATTATTGATTTTTCTTTTATGCCAAAAATCATTAGATATTAAGATCATGCTCCATGAAGATATTTAGTAAATGTCCTACCATAAATATATCAAAACTTAATTTTTGATTAGTAATATGCATTGCTAAGAACTTCATTTGAACAACTTTAAAGGTGATTTTCTCAATATTTAGATTTTTTTGCACCCTCAGATTCCAGATTTACAAATATTGTCCGATCATAACAAACCATACATCAATGGAAAGATTGATATACCCCTGGTATAGACAGACGTGTTGTACAGTTGCTGTTTATGTATTATTTTGGTGCACAGATGTTAAATCTCATTCAGTTCAGACTGGAAGTTCATATCTCATTAGTAATCATTAAAAAGCGATATTTCTCATGCTATAGCAGTAATGCAGTAGCAGCGCGGATGTGTGACTGTTTGACACATGTGTTGAAGTATGAATAACTGTGTTTTGTTCTTTCAGACGCACATGTTGTCCCAGATGTTGCTGATGCTGCAGACTCGTCCATCTCTGTTTCTGCTCCAAAGATCTCCATCCCTGCGTCCGCACATCACTACTGCTTCTCTCTGGACCTGCGCAGCATCCGAGACCTCAGGACCAGCTTCCCCATCAACTGCGTCCTCAGGTGCCTCGTGACACGCCGCCTGAGCTTTAACATGATCATTGATGCAAACCCCTTTCAGTGGCAACTCACTTTATTCAGATCAAAATAGGTCAGATTTGCTTCGATCCAATGAGAAAGTGTTTTTATGAGGGGGGGGGGGGTCTTACAAGGGTAAATAAAGAACAGGGGCCGGTTGCATAAACTGTTTAGACTAGTCTTAAAAAGTTAGTCAACTAATTTTTTTTCTTCTAGACTGGGGCCAGTTGCATAAATTTAGCCCCCATGTTAAAGTGCCCCTATTATGGGTAATGAAAGGCTCTTTTTTTTGGTTTTGGGAGTCACCAACAACAGGTTGACATGCATGCAAGGTCAAAAAACACTTTAATTTTCTTATAATATGCATTTATTTTTACCTTATTTGCTCAAACCCCTCCTTTGCGTGACGCTGCTCTGCTCTGATTGGTCGATTTCATTTAAAGCAGAGAGCAGTGCTGCTTTGTGAACAGTGTTACCGTGGAAACAGCTATTTTAACGCTCCAACAGCGGCACCTAGTGGCAACAAGTGGGCGGGGCATATGCTAATGTTTCATTTTGACGTCAACATGAAATGGCTTAAGATTCGTTTTAAAACGACTTGTTTCAATGATTCAAACTTTATACACGGTGCACTTTCAGATTTAAAGGGGTCATATAATGCTATATCCACTTTTACAAGTTGATTGTACTGAGATGTGTGTTGGCAGTGCCTGTACACAACCATCCTATAATGATAAAAATCCATCTAGTGTTTTTTTTAATCTCCTAATATGTTTTCCGCTTCTCAAATCGAACTGTTCGTCTTGTGACGTCAGGCCCCTCCCACGATAGTTTGATTGACAGCAGTGTTTCAGCACAGACTGCACTGGTGTCTTACCTTAGCCCCGCCCTGAGTGAGCCGTCATCATGACTCCTAAGCGACTGAGGTGTTTTGTTGTTGGATGTAATAATGAACATAGCAGTCATCATTTACTCCGTCATCTGAGCAGCTGAAGAGGATTACGTTTGTTTTTGAAGGGAATGCACCCTCGATCTGCCTAAATGCGTCTATGTTCGCGCGAATCATTTGTGATCCAGCTTCACCTCCAGAAAAAGTGAGTACAAGGTTTTTTAAATGAATCTTTGCAAATCGCCTTTCCTAATAAAGTACTAATTAGCAAGTTTCACGATGAATGCGCTAAAGTAAACAGTCCCTCATAGAGGGCTCAGAGGAGAGGGGTGGAGTCAGCAGAAGAGAGGGGCGGAGTCAGCAGAGCTCATTAACATTTAAAGGAGAATGACACAAAACCGCTTGCTCTGACAAGAGCTGTTTTTGAGAGGGTAAAAAAGGTGTTTTTTACACTACCAATGAGAAATTTTAACCATACTATGTTACAGACTTTTCATTAAGACCCTAAAGAATAATATCAACTTGTGGAAAATGGGCATTATATGACCCCTTTAACACTTTGCAGGATGTTTTCATTCACGTAGAGCTGTTACACACTGCATTTTCAAAAATCCATAATAGGGGCACTTTAAGACTGTGTCTTAAGAACTAGTTTGGCCAAGGGATAATCAGTCTTACTTTTCCAATACTAATAAGACCAATCTACCTTTTCATAACTGAATTAAAAAAGTTATGACCAGTCTTGAAGAAAAAAAATTAGATGACTAATTTTTTAAGACTAGTGTAAACAGTTCATGCAACCGGCCCCTGGTCATAACTTTTTTAATTCAGTTATGAAAAGGTAGATTGGTCTTATTAGTATTGGGAAAGTAAGACTGATCGTGTCAGCTACTAGTTGGTCAAACTAGTTCTTAAGACAGTCTTAACTTGGTGACTAAGTTTATGCAACTGGCTGATTGTTTCAATAAGTTTTGTATAGTATTTTCTTTACTCTTTACTTTAAAAACTACGTATAATAA
>CM041804.1:37555172-37562672 GCA_023376895.1 Aspiorhynchus laticeps | reverse complement strand
TAAAACGTGCCTTGATACTTGATAATAGAAGATCAAAGAAATTAGATCATTTTATGTCAGTATCTGCTGTGCTGTTATAAACATCTAATTAATTTACATTACAAGCATCAGAATCTCATCTTATAAATATCAGCATCTGCAGCAAATTCATTGATACTTCCTTCTCTTCAATTAATTTGAAAATCATTATTTTATGAATAAAACTGAGCAGTTTTTTCCTCTGTATTCTCACTATATCAGAGCCATAAAAGCCTGATGCATCAAATGATACTCAACAAAAAACACTTAAAAAAATATTTTGTCTAAAGCCCCGTTCAGACTACACAATTTTTTTGTCGGTTACGACAGTCACTGTGTCAGATTATGCGATTTTGACTGCATAGAATCTTGTGGTGTCATGGGTAACAAACATGTCAGACTATACGATGCTACCCCAGCATTCATCGCATGCCGTCATTAACGACGTGTGTGCTGTCATCAGTGGCGGTGCTAGGGCGGGGCTTGATAGGGCTATAGCCCCATCAGAAACTTGCTTAGCCCCCCTCAAGCAAGCAACGCGCAAACTTTGTGCAAGACAGTGAACGTCAATTCATTATCTAGAAAGTGAAAGTAAAAAAAACCTGATGGCTAACGCTGCATTAACGGCGCATATTCTCTCTGAGAAAACGAGAGACAAATCTACTCTAACATTTGCTGATAAGGGTATATAACCGTCTTAAATTATTCCCTTAATATTTTGTGGCTCTAAAGTGAAAAACATGAGAAGAAATTTTGCGTTAAACAGGTTGTTTTTGAAAATCAGTGCCTGAAATAAAACTGCTCTGAATTTTCATTGATGACTGCAGTGTTAATAATTTTAATTGTAGGCCTATAATTCATTGTATAAATTAATAGACCTGTTTTAAAAAAAAAAATAAATTTTTAAAACATTTTCAATTAGGAGTAAATTAATAGCCTATTTTATTGTCCTCACAGTGCATCATGCGGTGATGGGCTATGAAATTATTGCGGGGCAATAATTTCATGTAATTTAATAATAAAAGTAATCTAATAATAATAATAAGAATGTAACAGGCCTACATTAAATGGAAATGCTAAATCCTCTTAATATTGCCAATTTTTGAGGCTTATCTCTGGCTATCATCGACACATGATACCATGCAAATCAGCACGAGGAGGTTATCACCCGCAATGTGTGCCCATGTGGAAATAGTTTTATGAATTGTAAAAAAAAAAGAAAGTAGTTTTTATTGAATTGAAAAAAAAAAGAAAACATCCTAACTTTCTCTCATTTCTATATTCGTTCATAAATTATATTACTTTGTAAGTGTCATATTTGGCAGTTGGCATTGGTATATTACTAATAACAGTGGCATATGAGAAGTGTAATACCACAAAAAAAAGTAAAATATGCCTTTTTCAAAGCTGCTGTATATAAAAAAACTGATATCTAAAGTTTAGGAGTTTATTACTTTCTCTCAATTTAATTAGTTTTTTTAGCTCCCCCTCTGAACTGTTAAGCATGAACATAACTGAACATAACTGGATTGCATGAAGAGGATGATATGGACTGTCAAAGAGAACTGAGGTAAAATAGTTTTTATTTTAACTTGTTTCACTTTGTCGCGGTAGTCCTTCATCATGAATGCAGGAGTACTGTTGCTGTAGCTCCACGAACATTTCCTAAAATTACACCTAGCAAGACCGATACCGTTGTCTCTCCTTCATTTCGGCTTGTTTGAAAGCTTGTACAAAGGCACTTCTGTGCTCCTATTGGCCAGTGTCACAGATGTGATGGAACTTGTCGTGTACGACGGGAAAAAAAATTAAACATGCTAGTCTTTCTGTGTTGACGTCGTGAAGCATCGCAGAGGTGTCGTGCACTATGACACACTACACGAGATGAAACGATTGAATCGTGCGTCCCGACGCCCATTGTCGTTTACGAATCCCCACGACATCCTACGTCAAGCAGATCGTGGCAAAATCAGGCTAAAATCGTGTAGTCTGAACAGGGCTTTAAGGTTCAATAACTCTTCCATTTTTTTTTTTTTTTTTTTTTTTAAGATTTCTTCTGACGATGATTTCATATGTCAGGCTTTACAGGGTTAATCTCAGTCTGGAGATGAACTGAAAACTGTATGTGTACTTAACACTCAATATGAAATGAGTTTGGTGTTTAAATGTGACGTCTTGAGTTTGATTGTGAGTTGTTGTTGTTGTTGTTGTTGTGTGTTCAGGGTTCCTCTGGTGGTGGAGATGTGGCACAGAGAGCCCAGCTCTGGAGATGTTCTGCTGGGTTCTGTCAGTATTCATCTGTCTCGTCTCCTCAGCTCAGAGAAAACACGCTTCCTCGATCCGTCCGGCCAGCAGCACTGGAGACAGAGCTGTTCTGAGAGGACTCCCATCATCAAAGCAGATGGGTTCGTGCAGATTTACCAATGAAAGGCTCACAGCGTGAAGCGTACAGGACTGTATTTAGTTGTTGGATCATATTCTGTTCAATCCTAGCAGGACATTGTACCTGCAGCGCACATAACTCACCTCTAGATGGCGACCTTAAAACACATATGTTTATTATTAATATTATTGTTGAACAGTGTCATGGCAACGACAATATGTGACCCTGGAGCACAAAACCAGTCATAAGGGTCAATTTGTTGAAATTGAGATTTATGCATCATATGAAAGCTGAATAAATAAGCATTGATGTTATGATAGGACAATATTTGGCTGAGATGCAACTATTTGTAAATCTGGAATCTGAGGGTGCAAAAAAATCTAAATATTGAGAAAATCATCTTTAAAGTTGTTCAAATGAAGTTCTTAGCAATGCATGTTACTAATCAAAAATTATGTTTTGATATATTTACGGTAGGAAATTTACTAAATATCTTCATTGAACATGATCTTAATATCCTAATGATTTTTGGCATAAAAGAAAAATGTATAATTTTGACCCATACAATGTATTGTTGGCTATTGCTACAAATATACCTGTGTTACTTATGACTGCTTTTGTGCTCCAGGATCACATATGTGTTTGCATTAGAACAGTAGGATCAGGTGCAAAAAGAAATAAAATAAATAGAATAGAGAATAGATAAAATAAAGGGCTAGGGCTTTTTTTGCAAGTCATATTTTTCTGTTATGGTAAAAAGTTTTATTGTTATTTTTCATTATTTTCAGGGCTTTTGTATAAGAATGAAACTCATTGTGAAATGCACAAAACCTAGGTTTCACTTTCATGTATATTTATGTATATTTGATTTTATTAACCAAACAATGTTTTTAGAGGAGATTCCAAGGTGAGGAAACTTTGGGTAAAATCAGTCATGAATATCAAGCCATAAGACGTCTACATGCATACAATGGAATAATAAATGATCAGTAGTTTCAGTATTAACACACAATGCTGAAATGTCTGTAAAAGTCAAACTTTGGATTTATCTTAAAGGGACAGTTCACCCCTAAAAATAAACATTCTGTCCTCTCTTCTTTTTGTGGCACAAAAGAAGATATTTTGTAGAATGTTGGGAACTAAACAACATTAAACCTCATTTACTTTCATTGTATGCACAAAAACACTAAGACTTTCTCCAGATATCTGTTTTTGTGTTCATAGAAGAAAGTCAAAAGGTTTGAACCACATGAGTGTGTGTAGATTATTGCAGAATGATGATTTCTGGGTTAATCTGTCTATATATGTCACATTAAGCACATTTTTATGATACATGACAAAAAATGTTTTTAATGTAAGCTTCTTTCTGCCATGGAATAAAAAAAAATAGAAAAAGTAATTTCAACTTTCTATCTCACAATTATGACTTTTTTTCTTTCTTTTTTTCCAATTCTGAGAAAAAAGTCATAATTGTGAGATATAAACTCAGAATTTTGAGGAAAAAAATCATAATTGTGAGAAACTCAGAATTCTGAGGAAAAAAGTCATAATTGTGAGATATAAACTCGGAATTTTGAGGAAAAAAGTCATAATTGTGAGATATAAACTCAGAATTCTGAGAAAAATTCATAATTGTGAGAGAAACTCAGAATTTTGAGGAAAAAAAATCATAATTGTGAGATAGAAACTCAGAATTCTGAGAAAAAAAATCATAATTATGAGATAAACTCAGAATTCTGAGGAAAAAAGTCATAATTGTGAGATATAAACTCAGAATTCTGAGGAAAAAAGTCATAATTGTGAGATATAAACTCAGAATTCTGAGAAAAATTCATAATTGTGAGAGAAACTCAGAATTTTGAGGAAAAAAAATCATAATTGTGAGATAGAAACTCAGAATTCTGAGAAAAAAAATCATAATTGTGAGATAGAAACTCAGAATTCTGAGAAAAAAATCATAATTGTGAGAGAAACTCAGAATTTTGAGGAAAAAGTCATAATTGTGAGATATTCTGTGGCAGAAAAAAAAGAATCCTGAGATAAAAAGATTACAATCATAATTACCTTTATTATTTTTATCCCGTGGCAGAAATAAGCTTCTGTAGGTGTGAGTTTGATGGGTGAACTGAACTGTGTGTCTGTAGGTCGGAGAAGTTGGCTGAACTCTGTTTTGCGAGCGTTCTTGAAGATCTGGGGTTTGTGAAAGCTCAAGACATCCTCGTCTCTGATTCGTCACAGGTGCGGCACCGTCTCTTGTTCTGTATCTGAATGTTACTGTGGCTTGGACAGCAGAATCATGGGTAATGTTTGTTGATCAGGGGCCGGCTCTGGCTCTGGCTCCTCCTCCTCAGGGCCCCAGGGAGGCGGAGCCTGTCACTCGACCTCGAGAGACCCTGGAGTACAAGGCAGCGCTGGAGCTGGAGATGTGGAAGGAGATGCAGGAGGATCTGTTTGATAATCAGGTGCGGCTCGGTTCTTCGCTCAGATCACATGTTTCATGGAAGACAGAGTTTAGTTTTTCATTGTCGTGGTGCTGTGAAGAAACTCTAATGTTCACAATGCAAAGCTTCTCCTCACCCAAAAACAGATAAAACAGCTCAAAATAAATCACTTACAAAGCATTGCAGTGTTGACATCAGAACAATGAGCAGAAATCATACAGTAAAAACACTACGGTAAAAAACTGTTAATTAATTAACGGCAAGCTCCTTTAATCAATATGATGGAAAACTGTAATTTGTGACTCTGGACCACAAAACTAGTCATAAGTGTCAATTTCTTTGAAATTGAGATTTATGCATCATCTGAAAGCTGAATAAATAAGCTAGTTATAAGTTATGATTGGACAATATTTATCTGAGATACAACTATTTGTAAATCTGGAATCTGAGGGTGCAAAAAAATCTAAATATTGAGAAAATCACCTTTAAAGTTGTTCAAATGAAGTTCTTAGCAATGCATATTACTAATCAGAAATTAAGTTTTGATTTTTTTACAGTAGGAAATTTACTAAATATCTTCATGGAACATGATCTTTATTATTATTTTAATCTCATGCAGGTTATAATGATGTTGTTTTGTGTTTGTGTCTATAACACTTGTGTTTTTAAGGCGTTTGTCAGTATATTATAAACATTAATTCAGTTAATGAAATATGTTGTTGTTTTTTAAATTGTAATTTAAGTTCAGTCTGTAAAACTTAAAATGTTGCTACTATATTTTTTAAAGTTCTGGCAACATATACAGCTTTTTTTTTAAACAGTAAATAATAAAAAAAAAATGTTTATTTGTTACAGCCTTTATTCAGTATTCAGCAAGTCATTTCATATGCAAAGTTGCTCATTATATATGCAAACAGTTTAACCAATCGTAACAGAGGTCTTTTACAGAGAACTTCTGGGAACCAATAAGATGCTGCAGATGTGTGCTAGATAGAAGTTGTTTGTTTTCAAATGTTTCTAATGTGTTGTTGTGTTTGTTTTGTGCTCAGCTGAAGCAGAAGGAGTTGAGTCACATGCAGGCGCTGGCGGAGGAGTGGAGGAAGAGAGATCACCAGCGGGAGGCGCTCATCAAGAAGAAGGTCAGACGCACAGCACTGCTTCAGAAACAGGGTTGCCAGATTGGAGGATGATTTCCAGCCTGAAAGCTCACAAAACCCACCCACTCCAACAAAAAACGCCCACAATTTTAACTGTCAAAATAATGTGAGAGAATATGTCAATCAAGGTTGATAAGACCCGTTTTTAACTCCTTAAAACAAAATAATGACGACAAAATATAATATAACGTTAGATAAATTTCCCATGGATCAAATCGGGGCAAATGCATTAAAGAGAATTACCAAATATGATTAAAATATGCAAGCAGACACATGCAGCATTTTCAACGTCAGAATTTAAATGCAAAAAAGTGCCCAATATGATCGGAAAAAGCAACGTAATTAGGTTTATGCACACACCATTACAGTCAAAACTGTGTCATTCATTGATGCATACTGTATGATAATCAAACAATAAAAAAAATGCACAACCACAATAATGCACTTACCTTCGTGTCACTCTATAATTTAGAGTATTACATATTATTAATCAAAAATTAAGTTTTGACTGTAGGAAATTTACTAAATATCTTCATGGAACATGATCTTAATATCCTAATGATTTTTGGCATAATAGAGAAATAGATAATTTTGACCCATACAATGTATTGTTGTCTATTGCTACAAATATACCTGTGTTACTTATGACTGCTTTTGTGCTCCAGGGACACATATATGATGTAAATATGAGACAAACTCAAACAGGGGCATTTTTGCCCCATATCTTGAATTTTAGGGACATCCCTAATATATATTATTTTTTACGATACAAAGTCTGAAATTTGTCTTCACGATTACAAAAAACTTGTACAGATTTAATTTGTGTGTAACTTGTTCAGCTCTAATACAGCTTGGTGTACAAAGGAATACTTTAACCTAATTCGATTATATCTTGGGACCTTATATCGCCGGTTGGATGGCAACAGTACAAATTCATTTATACAACACATGATTCAGAAACACTATTATTAAGATTTTTATGATAGGATAATTCATATACTTTTTGAAGTGGCTGACCCACTATCTTGGCACACATTTTTAGTAAGTTCATCAGCTTTGTTTCTAAACTGACAGATAAACTCATATACCATAGAATTACAGTACTGCAAAACACTCATAATTACAGACATGAAAAATAATAAAAGAATCTCCTTTCTTGCTCCAAAAGAGCTCAATCGGCAGAGGAAGTAGATTTTTTGCATTGATTTTTTTACAGATAATGTGTGTCGCTGGAGCACAAAAGCAGTCATAAGTAACAGGTATATTTGTAGCAATAGACAACAATGCATTGTATGGGTCAAAATTATCATTTTTCTTTTATGACAAAAATCATTAGGATATTAAGATCATGTTCCATGAAGATATTTTGTAAGTTTCCTACCGTAAATATATCAAAACTTAATTTTTGATTAGTAATAAGCATTGCTAAGAACGTCATTTGAACAACTTTAAAGATGATTTTCTCAATATTTAGATTTTTTTGCACCCTCAGATTCCAGAT
>CM041804.1:37527672-37545172 GCA_023376895.1 Aspiorhynchus laticeps | reverse complement strand
CAGCCGTGTTAATAAAGCCTGATTGATGGATAGATGGATGGATGGATTGATTGATTAATGGATGGATGGATGGATTGATTGATGTATTGATTGATGATTGGGTGGATGGATGGATGGATGGGTGGATGGATTGGTTGGTTGGTTGGGTGGATGGATGGATGGATGGATGGATGGATGGATGGATTGGGTGGGTGGGTGGATGGATGGATGGATGGATGGATGGATTGGGTGGGTGGATGGATTGGTTGGTTGGTTGGGTGGGTGGGTGGATTGGATGGTTGGATGGATGGATGGATTGGATGATGGATGGTTGGGTGGATTGGATTGGATTGGATTGGATGGGTTTATGGATGGATGGATTGGTTGGTTGGTTGGTTGGTTGGTTGGTAGGGTGGGATGGATGGATGGATTGGGTGGATGGATTGGATGGTTGGGTGGATGGATGGATGGAGGGATGGAATGATTGATGGATGGATTGGGTGGGTGGATGGATGGGTTGGGTGGATGGATGGATGGATGGAGGGATGGAATGATTGATGGATGGATTGTGTGGGTGGGTGGGTAGGTGGATGGATGGGTTGGGTGGATTGGATGGATTGGATTGGATGGGTTTATGGATGGATGGATGGATGGATTGGTTGGTTGGTTGGTTGGTTGGTTGGTTGGTTGGATGGGTGGATGGATGGAGGGATGGAATGATTGGATGGATGGATTGGGTGGATGGATGGGTTGGGTGGATGGGTGGATGGATGGATGGGTTGGGTGGGTGGATGGATGTATTGATTGATTGATGTATTGACTGTGATCAGGCTGAAGCAGCAGGAGGAGAGGCAGAGCGAGTGTGTTAACGAGAGCTCAGATGAACACGTGACGCGTCTGCTGGAGGAGAGAGACACACTGCTGCGCACCGGCGTCTACACACACAGTGACAAGATCATCTCTGAGCTCGACCGACAGATCCAGCAGGCCATGAGCCACAGGAGCACCTGACATCAGATTCATCAGACTCTCAGAGCACGGACCGAGTCTGACGCCTCACGTGATTCTCTTCCTTCAGATGTGAGGGATTTCAGCAGGTGGCGCTGCTTCTCAATAAATCAGTGCAGGATTATTAACACTTTAGAGCTTCATAAGCGTTTATATTTGATTTTATTTATTGTTTGTGTCCATGAGGTGTGTGTGTGATTGAGTGTGTGTGTGTGTGTGTGTGTGTGTGATTGAGTGTATGTGTGTGTGTGATTGAGTGTGAGTGTGTGTGTGATTGAGTGTGTGTGTGTGTGTGTGTGTGTGTGTGTGTGTGTGTGTGTGTGTGTGTGATTGAGTGTATGTGTGTGTGTGATTGAGTGTGAGTGTGTGTGAGATTGAGTGAGTGTGTGTGTGTGTGTGTGTGTGTGTGTGTGATTGAGTGTGTGTGTGTGTTGTACTAGATTTGTGTCTGTCAGTTTAAATAAATATTTTTCTGATCTCTTTTCAAACTCTGCCTTGACTTTTTGTTTCTGTTTGTTGCAGCTCAGAGTTTGTGTTGAAAAAAAGACTTTTAATCACTCCGGAACAGGTTTTGGTCGTCTTATTTGGCATATATATATATATATATACACTGCCACTCAAAAGTTTGGGATCAGTAATATTTTTAATGTTTTTTTTAAAGAAGTTTCTTCTGCTCATCAAGGCTGTATTTATTTGATCGAAAATACAGAAAAATAAAAACTTGTTTTGTGAAATCTTATTGCAATTTCTAATATTGGTTTCCTATTTTAATATACTTTAAAATATAATTTATTTCTGTGATCAAAGCTGTATTTTCAGCATCATTACTGCAGTCTTCAGTGTCACATGATCTTCAGAAATCATAATAATATGCTGATTTATTATGAGTGTTGAAACCGTTGTGCTGCTTCATATTTTTTTGGGAACCTGTGATATTTTTTTTAGGATTCTTTGATTAATATAAAGTTAAAAAGAACAGCATTTATTTTAAAAAAAAATGTTTGTTACAATATACAATGCTATTCAAAAGTTTGGGGGCAGTACAATTATTATTATTTTTTTTTTTTTAAAGAAATTAATATTTTTATTCAGGAGGGATGTTAAATGAATAAAAAGTCATAGTAAAGACTTATATTGTTAGAAAAGATTTCTATTTTGAACAAATGCTGCTCTTTTTAACTTTGTATTCATCAAAGAAAAAATATCACGTTCCAAAAACAATATGAAGAGTTTCAACACTCATAATAAATCAGCATATTATTATGATTTCTGAAGATCATGTGACACTGAAGACTGGAGTAATGATGCTGAAAAAGTATATTAAAATAGGAAACCAATATTAGAAATTGCAATAAGATTTCACAATATTTTCTGTATTTTTGATCAAATAAATACAGCCTTGATGAGCAGAAGAGACTCCCTTAAAACATTACAAATATTACTGATCACAAACTTTTGAACAGCAGTGTATATATATATATATTATAAATTTGATAAAAATGTTATAATGTCCATTATCAAATATATTTTATTTTTAATTAATTAATTTATTATTAAAAAAATAATAATAACTATAAAATTTGCTATTCTAATTTTAGTGTCAATTGCTTGCATTGATTTGTTTGGGAAAATGTTATTTATATATATATATATATATGTGTGTGTGTGTGTGTGTGTGTGTGTGTGTGTATGTATATGTATATATACATATATATAAAACATACATTTTAAAGAATTATAAAGTTATGAATAATATTAACATATATTATATAAAATTGTATAATAAAATTTAATTATATTTTTTATTTTTTCATTAATCAGAGAGAAAATGAAAACGACCCATTATGTGACCTCGAACCGAAGCATGATGATGTTTTTTACTGTAAATGTAGAAGCAAGCAGTCGGTCTGCTCTGAAGATTCATGTGTTTGTGTTCATCTCGGTTCATCTCTGTCCTCTGAAGCAATTCCTCCACATAATAAGCTTATTACAGTGTTTTATGAACTAATATTATTGTAAGTGTTCCTCTTAACTTGGGTCTTTTTTCAATGGAAGAATAACACTGTGCTGCTGACAGTGTAAGTGCTTTCATGCGGTTTATCGTCTGCATATTTCCACCGGTCTTATTATTCTAATGCGCTCACGATAGCAGAGTTTGATGGCTTCATAAATACGTTCCTGAACTCGGAGCGGAGCGTTGAAAAGCACGTTTGACGTTGATGATGTTTCTCCTACTGTACGTCTCCTCAGAGACCGCCGCTGCTTTCTTCAACAGAGAGTCGCTCCTCATTACAGCTCCAGCGGTTCTCACAGACTTTACATGTTTCCAATTAGACTTTTTGGAGACGTTTAAGAAAGTCCAAGTTTCTTGCTAATTGCTTGTGAAAGTGTGACCTCGGAGCAGGAAATTCCAGAGCGAGAGAAAGCGCGTTCACATGTATGTTTTGAGAGTAATAATTCTCATCTGATCATTTGTTTGGCCTGCGGTTCACAGGTCTGTGTTCCCATGGCCGAGCGCTGTGATGGATGCTCTACATCTCCACTATTTGTTTTACAAACGCTCAACGCTCCTCTGGGAACAATACGGAGAACTGGGAACACTCTGCTGTCTGAAGAATTATTAAAATACTTGTGCAAGAGAAAACAGGTGGACGTGAACCACAGACGAGAACGTCACGATGTTCAGACGGAAATAAATTCTCCACAGTGTTAGTGATGTTGTGCTGAAACACTGGCTACGGCTTTGGTGTCGCGGGTCGAAATGCATTGGTTTCCATGAAGTTCATTAGTGTAAGAAGTATTTAGTGCTTCCTCTAACTTCTGTAAAGTCTGGCTTTCAAACCTTTGTGTGGGTAAAAGGACACACACACACACACAGAGACACAGAGACACACACACACACACACACACACACACAGAGAGAGAGAGACAAACAGAGACACACACACAGACAGACACACACACACACACAGAGACACAAACACACAGAGACTCACACAGACACACACACACACACACACACACACAGAGAGACACAAACACACACACACACACACACAGAGAGACACAAACACACAGAGACTCACACAGACACACACACACACACACACAGAGACACAAACACACACAGACTCACACACACGCACACACACACACACACACACACACAGAGAGAGACACACACACACACACACAGAGAGAGAGACACAAACACACAGACACACACACCACCAATAAAAACAAAATACAGAATTTTTGACTGAAAATAAATGAGATAAACACATTCTCTGGACAAAATCTATTTTAAATTTATGCTAAATATATATTGTGAATATTGAATATCAAAGAAATATATTTTTTTGAAATTTAAAATACATTTAGTTTCAACCTTCAAACCAAAATATATTTCAAAATGCATTTCAGGGGCAAAAAAATAAATAAAAACATTTTCAGTCTTACAGTAGGCTGCATTTACAGTATGCAAATGTGGAAGGAATAGCATACTACAGACCAAAAGTAAATTAATAATGATTGAATTATTTTTATATAGGCCTATTGTATTTTTTATCATTGTTAATATAATTTAATATTATGGAACAATTTTGTCTTTTATACATTGTATTTTTATGACGTTCCTTGCTGATGTTTATTAATTATACATTTTTATTAAAGCATATAAAGCACTTCAAATATTTTTTTGAAAAAAAAAACATAAAAATGAAAATAAACTTATATAAATATATTTTACTAAATATATTTGGTAAAAAAGGCCATTTTCATCAAAGGCCATTATATATATCCTTTTTTTCTCTCCATATGGGTTCCTTCAATGATTCAGAAGATAAATCTCAAAGTTGTCATGAATTTTTTCATATTTTAGTGTTTGGCAAGCTACACTAAAGCTTTTCAGTTTTTCACATGAGTCTTTGCTGTTCTTCAAAGTGTTGATTTTTGACTGCATGGAAACTAATGAGGGTCTCAGTATGACCCCGACACAAAAGCCTTTCTAAAACACATCTATGTGTGGAAACACTGCAAGCACATTCATGACCCTGAAGGAGAAACATCCACCAAATGTTTAAGAAGAAATAAACAGTTTAGTATTTCAAGCAGAACATGTGTGTTTTGTCCCATGAGAGAGAATATAAATCAGCATCTCGTTCGTCTTCATCTCTCAGAAACAAACCACCGCCACTAAACGCCTTGAACTCTAATAATTGTGTGTAATTGGCAGCGGAGGGACGTCCAGAGACTACAGCAGAAGCAGGGGGCAGAACTATATTAAGACGAGTAACTATTGCTCTAATAGCAGCCGAGCCAAAGCAAACACAACAAGGCCCGAGAGCGCAGGAATAATGTTGATGTAATACGCTCCGATCGTTCACACCGTTTATCAGCAAACACACCACGCTCAAGCGCTCCACGTGAGAATCTGTGTTTCTGCTGTTTGCTGGAGAAAGGTGCGTGATAATAAATCAGACGCGCTCGGGTCAGACGTGTAACCCGGGACAGCTGCCCAGACGCAGAGGCCCCGGCCCCGGAGCCGACCCTGATTCATCACCGACGGACAGAGACAAAACTCAGCCCTGTTCATAACGAGACACTCCTGACCAGTGTTGGGTCTAACTAGCCACTAGTTACTGTTGTTTAATTACAGTGTTGGGTCTAGTTACTGTTGTTTAATTACAGTGTTGGTCTAACTAGCCACTAGTTACTGTTGTTTAATTACAGTGTTGGGTCTAACTAGCCACTAGTTACTGTTGTTTAATTACAGTGTGGGTCTAACTAGCCACTAGTTACTGTTGTTTAATTACAGTGTGGGTCTAACTAGCCACTAGTTACTGTTATTTAATTACAGTGTGGGTCTAGTTACTGTTGTTTAATTACAGTGTTGGGTCTAACTAGTCACTACTTACTGTTGTTTAATTACAGTGTTGGGTCTAACTAGCCACTAGTTACTGTTATTTAATTACAGTGTGGGTTTAGTTACTGTTGTTTAATTACAGTGTTGGGTCTAACTAGTCACTAGTTACTGTTGTTTAATTACAGTGTTGGGTCTAACTAGCCACTAGTTACTGTTGTTTAATTACAGTGTTGGTCTAACTAGTCACTAGTTACTGTTGTTTAATTACAGTGTTGGTCTAACTAGCCACTAGTTACTGTTGTTTAATTACAGTGTTGGGTCTAATTAGTCACTAGTTACTGTTGTTTAATTACAGTGTTGGTCTAACTAGCCACTAGTTACTGTTGTTTAATTACAGTGTTGGTCTAACTAGCCACTAGTTACTGTTGTTTAATTACAGTGTTGGGTCTAACTAGCCACTAGTTACTGTTGTTTAATTACAGTGTTGGTCTAACTAGCCACTAGTTACTGTTATTTAATTACAGTGTTGGTCTAACTAGCCACTATTTAATTACAGTGTTGGTCTAACTAGCCACTAGTTACTGTTGTTTAATTACAGTGTTGGGTCTAACTAGTCACTAGTTACTGTTGTTTAATTACAGTGTTGGTCTAACTAGCCACTAGTTACTGTTGTTTAATTACAGTGTTGGGTCTAACTAGCCACTAGTTACTGTTGTTTAATTACAGTGTTGGGTCTAACTAGCCACTAGTTACTGTTGTTTAATTACAGTGTTGGGTCTAACTAGCCACTAGTTACTGTTGTTTAATTACAGTGTTGGGTCTAACTAGCCACTAGTTACTGTTATTTAATTACAGTGTTGGTCTAACTAGCCACTAGTTACTGTTGTTTAATTACAGTGTTGGGTCTAACTAGCCACTAGTTACTGTTGTTTAATTACAGTGTTGGTCTAACTAGCCACTAGTTACTGTTGTTTAATTACAGTGTTGGTCTAACTAGCCACTAGTTACTGTTGTTTAATTACAGTGTTGGGTCTAACTAGCCACTAGTTACTGTTGTTTAATTACAGTGTTGGTCTAACTAGCCACTAGTTACTGTTATTTAATTACAGTGTTGGTCTAACTAGCCACTATTTAATTACAGTGTTGGTCTAACTAGCCACTAGTTACTGTTGTTTAATTACAGTGTTGGGTCTAACTAGTCACTAGTTACTGTTGTTTAATTACAGTGTTGGTCTAACTAGCCACTAGTTACTGTTGTTTAATTACAGTGTTGGGTCTAACTAGCCACTAGTTACTGTTGTTTAATTACAGTGTTGGGTCTAACTAGCCACTAGTTACTGTTGTTTAATTACAGTGTTGGGTCTAACTAGCCACTAGTTACTGTTGTTTAATTACAGTGTTGGTCTAACTAGCCACTAGTTGCTGTTGTTTAATTACAGTGTTGGGTCTAACTAGCCACTAGTTACTGTTATTTAATTACAGTGTTGGTCTAACTAGCCACTAGTTACTGTTGTTTAATTACAGTGTTGGGTCTAACTAGCCACTAGTTACTGTTGTTTAATTACAGTGTTGGGTCTAACTAGCCACTAGTTACTGTTGTTTAATTACAGTGTTGGGTCTAACTAGCCACTAGTTACTGTTGTTTAATTACAGTGTTGGGTCTAACTAGCCACTAGTTACTGTTGTTTAATTACAGTGTTGGGTCTAACTAGCCACTAGTTACTGTTGTTTAATTACAGTGTTGGTCTAACTAGCCACTAGTTACTGTTGTTTAATTACAGTGTTGGGTCTAACTAGCCACTAGTTACTGTTGTTTAATTACAGTGTTGGGTCTAACTAGCCACTAGTTACTGTTGTTTAATTACAGTGTTGGGTCTAACTAGCCACTAGTTACTGTTGTTTAATTACAGTGTTGGGTCTAACTAGCCACTAGTTACTGTTGTTTAATTACAGTGTTGGGTCTAACTAGCCACTAGTTACTGTTGTTTAATTACAGTGTTGGGTCTAACTAGCCACTAGTTACTGTTGTTTAATTACAGTGTTGGGTCTAACTAGCCACTAGTTACTGTTATTTAATTACAGTGTTGGGTCTAATTAGCCACTAGTTACTGTTGTTTAATTACAGTGTTGGGTCTAACTAGCCACTAGTTACTGTTGTTTAATTACAGTGTTGGGTCTAACTAGCCACTAGTTACTGTTGTTTAATTACAGTGTTGGGTCTAACTAGCCACTAGTTACTGTTATTTAATTACAGTGTTGGGTCTAATTAGCCACTAGTTACTGTTGTTTAATTACAGTGTTGGGTCTAACTAGCCACTAGTTACTGTTGTTTAATTACAGTGTTGGGTCTAACTAGCCACTATTTAATTACAGTGTTGGTCTAACTAGTCACTAGTTACTGTTGTTTAATTACAGTGTTGGTCTAACTAGCCACTAGTTACTGTTGTTTAATTACAGTGTTGGTCTAACTAGCCACTATTTAATTACAGTGTTGGTCTAACTAGTCACTAGTTACTGTTGTTTAATTACAGTGTTGGTCTAACTAGTCACTAGTTACTGTTGTTTAATTACAGTGTTGGGTCTAACTAGCCACTAGTTACTGTTGTTTAATTACAGTGTTGGTCTAACTAGCCACTAGTTACTGTTGTTTAATTACTTTTCCCTTGAGAAAGTAAAGTAAGGGATTACTCATTTTTTCTGTAATTTAATTACAGTTACTTCTTATGTAATTGAACTTAATACTGTGTATAAACTGTACAATAGTGGATTTAACATCAACATTTAAAGTTAATCTTAAAATACATGCTTTTTATGCACGCTTCTCACTTTAAATACTTTGGTGAGTTATGAAGAATATTAGTAACACTTTAGTGTCCAATTCTCAATATTAACTAGTTGGTTTTTAGCATGAATATTACAGTGATATTGGCTGTTTATTATTACTTAAAAAGCACATATTAATGTCTTATTCTGAAGACCTTATTCTAACTCCTTAATCTACACAATTCTACACAATTCTTACATTTAGTCAAAATTATAAAATTGTATTCAAATGTGACATAAATTTATTTACTTGTGCTAAAATTTTTGTAGGGAAAATTTATATACATTTAAATGCTATATATGGGTAGAATTGCTATATATACATATAAATGTTATATATACATATATAAAAATATATGGGTAGAATTTTTTTTGCAAATATCTTTTTAAACTTCTGGTGCTCTACAGTCATTTTTGACCATATTTTTAGAATTTTATTACTTTCTCAGAATGGGATGAAACTTGATGAAGGTTTTGGCACTTCTAGTGGAAACGTCTGGTACTGCGCCCAAACTAAACCTGACTGAAAGTTCATTTTTGCTGATATCAACCTCAAATTTGGAACACAAATTGTTTAGATTTATGACTCTGATTTTCAGTTTTAGAGTAAAACATGTTTTGGAAAATATATTTCTTATCAAATTTAAAAATAGTACTTTTGTGCATTTTTCATAATAAACTTAAACGTCTATAATTTTTTTAATTTAATTTTTGTAAAAAATAAAATAAAAAAAATTAAACTTCACATTTGTGATTAAAAATCACTTTTGACTGAGGGTTAAATATATTTAAAAAATAAAATAATTGAAAGAAAACAAGTTGACAAAAAAGCCAATATAGTTGACAAGTTAACAAAAGTTGACAATGTAGCATAACAAGGAATTTATAATTTTTTGTAGGCCAGTCATTTTTGACCTAACCAGGGAAAAAATACCCAAAAAAGAACCAAAATATTTAAGGGGGAAGAAGTGAAATGTGAGTTTAGTCCAATTCAATAACATTAAGTATTTTCAGGAAAAATAAAATAACCCAAACACAACACGAGGGATGAATACTTATGATCATTTCAAATACAGTCGACCAGTTTAATATTAATCAAAGTTTGGTCATTACTTTATTCACAAGAACATTTTTTGGCCTGTGGTGTGTTTATGTACAAAACTGTTGAAATCATGCAAACAAAAGCTGGATTTGAGCCGAACACATTCTGAAAATACAGCACGAGTTATGATTATCATATTCACATGATTCATCAAAACTAAAGAGATTCTGTGTGTTTAGCTGCATTCAGTGAAACATCAGAAATATGACTTCGGTTGAACGTGTCTCATAATCATATTAAAGCTCTAAGAAACACAAGATATAAAGTTGATCTGGGAATAAGAAAGTAAACCCCACATTCAGTCTCTGTGACGGATTCGCCTCACATGTATTAAATAATCATAGTAATTGTCAAAAGTGCCATACAGCATGATATGGGAGAAATATAATATTCAGAATTTACATTTTATACAAAGGAACGTCATTGTTTGTTGAAGCAGTCGCTATCCTTGTACTGTAATCATGCTGCTAATGTGCAGTTACACAGACGTGATGTGTTTCTGTCTGAACGGAGCTTTGCTTTGAGACACACGGCCTCACAAAGACAAAAAACACATCTATAGATAGATATATATATTATATATGAATCATTTCTGTATGCTGGGCAAACCCTCAACACTGCAAAAAGTGACGTTCCTCCTCTGTATTTCATATCTTGTGTTCCAGTACAAATATCTGTCTATATATATATATACATACACACACATGAAGCTGATATATATATATATATAGATAGTGTGTGTGTGTGTGTGTATATGACTGATAAAAGTGTCTACTAAATGATTAATTGTAAATGTAAATGATTAATTATACACACATATATATATATATACACTTTGATGAACTTTTTTGATTCACTTCAAATGTTGACTACTGTATATATAATTAATAATTTACATTTAGAATTAATCATTTAGTAGACACTTTTATCAGTCATATACACACACATAAAATAAATATTTAAATTATATATACATATATATATATATATATACACACACACATATATTCATATATGTATATAACTTTTGTAATTTATTTGTACATACTGTGTGTGTGTGTCTGTGTGTGTGTCTGTGTGTGTGTCTGTGTGTGTCTGTGTGTGTCTGTGTGTTTGTTTGTGTGTTTGTGTGTGTGTGTGTGTTAATATATAATATTTTTATTTATTGTCTTATTTAACCCATTTAATCCTACTGGACCGTAAAGAATGTTTTCGTTTATAAAGCTCTATATATGGAAATGTGTGAAATCTATATATGGAATAAATAAAGGATCTCAATTAAATATGTGCAGATGGTCACATGACCAGAACAGAGTCTTGAGAAGATGATAACTGCATCAAAGCTCCAAAACAAAAGACTAGTAAAGTATGTTAATATAAATATTTTTGGTACATGTTATCTGTAAGGTGTCTAGTATTAATATATGAATTCATGTATATTCAGTTTTGTTGAGTGTGGTCATAGAGTGAGTAAACATGTTGATGGTCACAATAGTGACCGCTGGATAATAGTGTATTTAGGAATACATATAAATCCAGTTATTAGTGAAAATTACACTAAAATGTTACAATGACAAAGTTAAAGTGAATATTGTATTAAATTCAAAGTTCAAATGTTACAAATTAAGTTACAATATTGTTGTAATACTGGTAGGACTAATATAACAATTTGATGATATATGTTACAATAAAGTAACAATTTTGAAATATGTTGATGGTTGTATTTTTTTGTATTTTATCTCAGTATTGTAGAAGGGTTTTTATGCATAATAATAACGCTAGAATATGATCAAACAGAGTTTAATATCCCACCGGTCACAATTGTGACTGACCATAAAACACAATTTTTCACACACTTTTCCATAAAAATGTTCAAAAAATAATTATTGATAATTGCAAAGGGTTGCTAATGACACATCATTTGGATATTTTCATGTCTGGGAAAAATGTGGGATTCAACGGGTTAATACTTTATTATTGTTAATCACTGGAAATGCAAAATTACTTGTTTTTGAGAAAATGATCAAAATGAAGTGAGTTATAGAATAATAAAAAGAATAAAATAATTAATTAAAATATGCTAATGGGTTAAAACAAATAAATGGAAAGCAAATTTCTTTTTCTAACCTTATTGGTAGATTTATTATTATTATTATTATTATTATTGTTGTTGTTTTAAGCATAAACGCTCTTAATTTCTCAAAAACAAGACTTCTTATCGCATGTCATTTTGCATTTCTAATCTTTTTTTTTTTATCAATTTTGATTAATAATATCTTAATATCATAAGTCATCCTGCATCTCCAGTATATTTATCTTGATTTAAGTTATATTTTGATATTTGTACTGGAAAGCAAGACAGAAGTATTGCTGAAGAACGTGAGATTTTGCTCTTCAGTCTCATTTCAGGAACTCATGAATAAATAATCTCCCCGATAGCCCCGCCCCCGATAGCCCCGCCCCCGATAGCCCCGCCCCCTATCTGTGCCAGGATCGATATCTCTTAACATCTCACTTATTTTATTACTGCTTTTGGTTTTCTGCGTGTGATTGAGAGTTTCTCCGAGGAAATCTTTGGTTTTGCTTAAGTGTCCGTGACATTTAATCATGATTTTCCCTGCCGTTTAATTCCGGCCGGTCAATCAGTTAATCCACCTCGATTGATTCGCTGCTCTCGCTGATGGGTTTGCACTCGTTGGGCATCCGCTGGTGTCTGCTGAGCTGAGTGGCCTGCGTGAAGCTGCGCTCGCACCGCTCGCACCTGCACACACACACACACACACACACACACACGCGGGTCAGACCGCTGTGTAATTGTGGGTCCTGATGACAGACACACAGAGAGCATGTCAATAATGCGTGAGGATGGGCGGCCCCTGGAGACCCCTGTCCAGATCGGGCCCCGGCCCCACATCAGCATCACACACACAGATCAAGAACAACAGCGGCTTTCTGAGGATCAAAACAAGGTTTGGGTCTCAATCTGAAGCTGATTCCAGCAACTTCATAAACTAAAATAATAACAAACAGTCGCTTTGAATAAAAGCATTTGTTAAATACATGAATGTCGCTTACGATTGCATTCAGTACAAATAAACCAAGATATAAAAATTAGAGTTTATGCTTAAAATTATATATATATATACACTACCGTTCAATATTTTGGGATCAGTAAGATTTTTAATGTTTTTAAAGAAGTCTCTTCTGCTCATCAAGGCTGCATTTATTTGATCAGAAATACAGTAAAAATTGTGAAATATTATTATAATTTAAAACAGCTGTTTTCTATGTGAATATGTGTTAAACTGTAATTTATTTCTGTGATCAAAGCTGTATTTTCAGCATCATTACTGCAGTCTTCAGTGTCACATGATCTTCAGAAATCATAATAATATGCTGATTTATTATTAAACAGTATTATTTTTTTGGCACCTGTGATATTTTTTCAGGTTTCTTTAATGAATAAAACATTGAATAGAACAGCAATTGCGATACTATTTCACAATGTATTAGAATATTTTTTTTGGGGGGGGAAATAAATTATAGAAATTAATACTTTTATTTAGCAAGGATGCTTTAAATTGATCAAAAGTGATGATAAAGACATTAATAATGTTACAAAAGATTTCTATTTCAGATAAATGCTGTTCTTCTGAACTTTCTATTCATTAAAGAAACCTGAAAAAATTCTACTCAGCTGTTTTCAACATAATAATAATAATAATAAATGTTTCTTGAGCAGTAAATCAGCATATTATTATGATTTCTGAAGATCATGTGACACTGAACACTGCAGTAATGATGCTGAAAATACAGCTTTGATCACAGAAATAAATTACAGTTTAACACATATTCACATAGAAAACAGCTGATTTAAATTCTAATAATATTTCACAATTTTTACTGTATTTCTGATCAAATAAATGCAGGCTTGATGAGCAGAAGAGAATGTTTAATTTTCTGACTCCACTGGCAGATATTTATTCTTGTTTTAAGGATAAAATCACTTCATTTTGATCAATATGTTAATTATATAATACTATATTAAATGTACATTCATTAATTTAGCTTGTATTTAAAGCAGCTTACAAATAAAGATTACAACAAGTGATTCATCATAAAGAGACAATAATATATCATTTATATTAAATATATAATTATATTGTACTAATGTAAATTCCTCTCAATTTAAAAATTCCAGTAAATGTGAACTCAATTTTCATAATTAATATTTTCATTATTATATTATATTATATATACATTTATCCCTTTAGCTTCTATTCAAAGCAACTTACAAATGAGGATTACAAGAAGTGATTAATTGTAATGAAGCAATGACGTATTATTTATATTAAATATATTTAAGTATTTTAATATTATATTATATTAATATTAAAGTAAATTAACACTTATGATTGCTTTCAGACTATTATACCAAGATACACAGGCTTTGTATCTCGTGTCATTTACACTCGTTTTATTCAGTTTTGGTCTATTTTGGCCAAATTTGTCAAAAATTCAGAGTTTATGCTTATAATGTTTTAAAACATAATCTGACAACAGGGTCAAAAAAATCAATTTAACATAAAGGAAAACAAGTTTAATTTTCTGACTCAAATAACAGATATTTGTTCTTGTTTTAAACATAAACTCATTTAATGAATAATATCTTTATATTATATTATATATATTATATTATATTATATTATATCTTAATATAGATTTATCTCCAGTAAATGTGATCTCACTTCATTAAATATATTTAAATAATTACATATTATATTAAATGTTTAATAGTAAATCATATATAATTAATATAATATAATATAATATAATATATGTAATATAATATAATATCTTAATATACATTTATGTCCAGTAAATGTGATCTCACTTCATTAAATATATTTAAATAATTACATATTATATTAAATGTTTAATAGTAAATCATATGTAATTTATATTATATTATATTACATATATTATATTATATTATATTATATCTTAATATACATTTATCTTCAGTAAATGTGATCTCACTTAAATATATTTAAATAGTTACATATTATATTAAATGTTTAATAGTAAATAATATATCATTTATATTATATTATATATATTATATTATATATTATATCTTAATATACATTTATGTCCAGTAAATGTGATCTCACTTCATTAAATAATTAAATATTATATTAAATGTTTAATTATATTGCATTGCATTAGATTATTGTATTGTATTGTATTGCATTATATTATATTAGATTATATATTATTATATGTTTTGTATACGAGCGTGTGTTAAATGCGTGGATGTAAATGTGAAGGAGCGCTCCGGATCTCATTGGAAGTGTTGTATTATATTATATTATATTATATATGTTTTGTATACGCTCCGGATCTCATTGTAAGTGTTGTATTATATTATATCATATATGTTATATTATATATGTATTGTATACGCTCCGGATCTCATTGTAAGTGTTGTATTATATTATATCATATATGTTTTGTATACGCTCCGGATCTCATTGTAAGTGTTGTATTATATTATATTATATCATATATGTTTTGTATACGCTCCGGATCTCATTGTAAGTGTTGTATTATATTATATCATATATGTTTTGTATACGCTCCGGATCTCATTGTAAGGGTTGTATTATATTATATTATATATGTTTTGTATATAAGTGTTGGTGAATCTCTGATGACAGACGCAGTAAAGCTGATTCTGTCGAGCAGATCGGCTCAATGAGAGAAGCTCAGGGTTATTGATCAGATAAAGATTTCTGAGCGCTTCTGATGATTGTCTTTGCTGAATCGCTGATGACACGTTTGTGTTGCACTGATTGCTTATTAGACGCTTGATTTGTTACCGGAGCACACTCCAGAAAACACATCTGTCCAATCATGCTTTCAGCTCCAAATCTGGATAAGCTGAACTTGATAAAAACTTTAGATAATTCTACTGGTTTCGTTCAGTATTGCTGGAGAGCTTCACTGAAAGCATGACGTGTGTTTGCTGGAGAAACGGGTCACGTGTAAATCACACAAACCCATCAATCGCTGTAATAGTTTTAAAGAAACATACAGTAATATTCTCATGATGAGGACTGAAACGAGTTAATCAAAGAGTTCATCTTTAGTCAAAGTCTGCACAACAGTCACAGAACATCAAACAAACCAATCTGTGCCACTCACTCTTACTTCTTCAAAAACATTGTATGTTATGTTAATGAGAGAAAAGTCAATTATAACATGTATTTACAGAATGTATCATATGAAATTAAAAATGTATAAATTGTATAAATTAGCATTTTTAAAAGTAATAATAATAAAAAAATTAAGAGCTTGAAGAAATGAATAATGACTATGTAAAATAAAAAAAAATATTTAAAAATGAAATATACATAAAAATATACTGTATATAGAATAGAATATATATATATTAAAAAAAATCTAATATATGTGTATATATAGAATATATAATATAAATTTCTAAAAAATGTAATTAAATATAAATGTATATTTTTGTACATGTAAACATATTTTGATGTAAAGTGTACTTGAGAGCTTGAAAATATGTGAGCTGTGCTGAATGAGTTAATCGGGCTAATTTTGAGCTACACACAAAAGATGTAAAAATAATAATAATTTGGTCGAATTTTGGGGTTTTCGTAAAAATGAGTTCATTAAGCCCTCTTCTAGCGATCCAAATGCTCCAACTAATAATTAAACATCTAAAATCATCTTTATTTGTATGTTTTCTGAGAGGAGCAACTGCTTCTCAAGTTGTAGGTTTATTGTTGCAAAGCGCAGCATTCCAGCTTTATGAATATTCATATCGATGATATGAGTCCAAACCAGTGAAATATGATTTTCAAACCCATGATGAAAACAAAACAATCGCGCTGACATTTGTAAAGCATGTGCATAAGACACGTGATATCTCTATAAAGTACATTATTGTGAAATATATCTTGGTGAGATTCACACAAACATAATCTGTTGTGTCTTACATGAACGTTTAGTTAATGTTTGGGGAAAAATCTGATGTGCAACATTATATTATATCCATGCATTACAGTAGATCTTAATATAGATCTGTCTATTAATCACACATTAATAGAAAAGACGGAATCACTCGCTGCTCTTGATTAAACTACTGTTTATTTGCATCTTTGTTCTTATTTTTAATAACAGATAAAATTTTTAAATAGCTATATTGTGATTAATAATTTAGTAATTATTATTAAGAAAAGAACTGGAGGAAAATATGCAACGTTGCTCAGTGATTTTGCTTCAGAATCTTCAGAAAACTTTTAACTTGATTTTCTGTCGCCTTCAAACGTCATTTTTTGTCCAATTCTAACAAGTCATATATTCATTTTGAAGGTAATTTTAATGGAGAATGTAAAAATAAAAATAACTAATTTTAGAAAATTTGCTCATTTCAACTCATTTTGCCAGCACAGGTCACATATGCCTAATTTTATATATACATATATGAAAAAAAAAAAAAAAAAAAAAAAAAAAAAAAAATTATATATATATATTTATATATATGTTTTAAAAATTAAAACAATTATTTAAAAATAAAATAAAAAATGTAACCTCTAAAAAATTAGATATAAACTGTAAAAAGTGATAAGTTGACTTAAATTGAGGAAACCCGTTGCCTTAAAATTATTAAGTAAATATTTTTATTTACTTAAATA
>CM041804.1:37487672-37522672 GCA_023376895.1 Aspiorhynchus laticeps | reverse complement strand
CAATATACTCTACTATTCAAAAGTTTGGGGTCAGTCATTTTCTTTCTTTCTTTTTTTTGAAAGAAATTAATACTTATATTTTCACATGTGCTAAATTGATAATAAAGTGATAGTAAAGACTTTTGTTATATTGTCAGAAAATATTTATATTTCAAATAAATGCTGTTCTTTTGAACTTTGTTCCTTAATTTCTTAATTTCTATAATCCCCCCCCCCCCCAAAAAAAATATTCTAATTCCAAGCTTTTAAATGATATAGTGTATAATGTCACAAAAGCAACTGATTTAAATATTGAAACATCAGCCGTGAAGATCTCAGCGCTACGATGAAGACGTAAGAGTCACGTTCACATTCAGTGTTAATGAACGAATCCCATCAGATTCACAGATCAAGACACTGAATCATCAGAACTCCAGAATTAATTTTAATCTAATTTTTAACCGCACTGACACTATCAGATCAGAACTGAACTTGAACTGAATTATTGACTCTATTGTCTTCTGTAGAGCTGCTTCACAGCTGAAATCGAATTTTGAATTAAGAATCGAATTTGTTTTATAATTGATGAGTTTTGCAACATAGACAAAGCTTTTAAAATGAATTATGACACTTCTATAGAGCTGCTTTATACTTAAGAACAGGATTTTTACAGATAACTCAAAGTAAAACTGACACTAGAATTAAAACTATTTGTATGTTACTTGAAATAAAATAAGCATGAATTAAAATTAAATTAAATATAGAAATATTTCTATTCTCAGCTTGTCAAGGAAAACATTTCTAATTTTAATTTAGTTTAACTTGATGTACTAAAATAACTAAAAATAAAAATGAATAAATCTTATATAGACATTTAAAAGCAACAAAAACTAATAAAAGTGACAAAAACAAAACAAAAATACTAAAATTTAAATGGAAACAGAAAATATTAAAATAAAACGGATTCAAAATATTAATAAAAACTATAATATCTCACTGATACTGAAATAACTCTGGTTAAGAATCAAATTTCAAATTAAGAATTGAATTTGTTTTAATCGACATGGTTACAGAACTGAATTAAATCTGAAATGAACTGAATTATGACACTGAGTAATTATAATTATCTAAAACTACAACTGAATCTATAATTAAAACAATGAAAAATGGTTAAAAAGCACAAAAACACAATTGATTAATTAATCAATAAATAAATACAAAAAAATACTAAAAATTCCCAAAACACAACAAAATTACTAAAACTTTAACTAAAATTACAATGAAAACAAAATATAAAAATAAAGACTGTTTGAACATATTAATAAAAACTGTAATAGTATATCAAAGACACAAAATTAACACCAGTTAATAATCAAATTTTAAACTAAGAATCGGAGAAATGGATTTGTTTCAGAATTTATGAATCGAATCAACTGAATTGAGCTGAATTACGACACTTTTGACTTCTGTAGAGCTGCTTTACAGCTGACAAGTGAATTTCACATTTAGAATCGAAGAATTTAATTTATTGTATAATTGATCAATTTTGCAGCACTGAATCTGTTATTGAACTGAATTGAATCAACATGAAACTGAATTGAATTACGACACTTATAATTAAGACTCAAGTTTCAAATTAAGAATCAAAGAACTGAATTTGTTTTATTTTGCAAAATTGCCTTGATTGAGCTTAACTGACACTTGTCAGTGACACTTGTCAGAAAGTAATAAGTAAAGTAACAATGTTACTTTTGAAAGGAGTAACTAGTAATGAGTAATATATTACATTATTTGAGTAACTAACCCAACACTGCTCGAGGGTGAGTAAATCACAGGCAAATTTTCATTTTTGGGTGAACTAACCCTTTAACATTGTTATTGTCCTGTTGATCTCCGTATACAACACACATCCATATATATATACACACACACACACACACATACAAAGAAAACAAGTAGATAGAATAGTAAAAGAATATAGAAAGCTTCAAAGCTAGTATTAGAGTTTTTTTTTAAGAAAAACAAGCAGTTAGAAAACTAATAGTGAGTGCAAGTGATAGAGGGTCAAGTGTTTTTTAAGAAAAACAAATAGAAAAATTTAATTATAATAGAGTGCTAGAGTTAGAGGGTCAAATATATAAAGTATAATATATATAATGTATAAAGCATTTTAAATTGAATGTTCCCTCCTGGTGGAATGACCAAAATTTAGAATGGAAGAATTTAATTTATTTTATAATTGATCAATTTTGCAGTACTGACTCTGTTATTGAACTGAATTGAATCAACATGGAACTGAATTGAATTATGACACTTAACAAATAGACCCAACTCAATCCGAGTCCTGAGCCATCTTTAAGAACTGGCTAAAAACACATCTCTTCCATCTTTATTTGACCCTCTAACTCTATTCTAATTCTATTCTTAAAAAAATAATTCTATTCTTTTTGTATTCTATCTATTTGTTTTCTTTTTATTTATTATAAAATTAACAAAAAGCAAAAAAGGTCTTTAACACTAGCTTGCTCTATTCTTTTTCTATTCTGTCGGTTTTCTTTTTATTTATTATATAAATAAATAAACCTTGTTATGTGTACTGTGTTAGTCTAACTTAGACTTGTTATAGCACTTGCATATCATTGCTCTTTTCTTGATTTTGATTGCTTCTCTTTGTAAGTCACTTTGGATAAAAGCATGTAAATGTAATGCAGAAATCAGCGAGCGCTCGTACCTGTCGGGGTTCTGCGTGCACACGTGCATCTGCAGCAGGATCCTCTGCGTGAAGGTCTTGAAGCACTGGCCGCACTTCCACAGATGCCAGTCACTGAACTCAGAGCTCAGCTGGCTGGTGGAGGTCGGGCTGGCCAGAACACGCTGGTTCTTCACGCTCATCTGGCTCAGGCTGGACTCGATGTGACTCTTGTCCAGCAGAGAGAAGCTCCGAGGGCAGGGCGACTGAGGGAAGACCATGGAGCGCGGCAGGATCAGCGAGGAAGAGGAGGGTTTGGGGCTCTTGCTGAAGGGCTGGAGCGAGTCCTGACGGGACATGGCCTCGATGACAGAAGACGGCACGTTCACTGCCACAGAAACAGCAGCAGAACATCCGAGTCAAAACTGAGAAACACTCTGTTACTCAAAATTATACAAATGTGAACCCAAATAAAAAATTTGGGAAATTGAGATGTATGAATCATCTGAAGCTGAATAAATAATCTTTCCATTGATGTATGGTTTGTTATGATAGGACAATATTTGGCTGAGATGCAACTATTTGAAAATCTGGAATCTGAGGGTGCAAAAAAATCTAAATATTGAGAAAATCACCTTTAAAGTTGTTCAAATGAAGTTCTTAGCAATGCATATTACTAATCAAAAATTAAGTTTTGATATATTTACGGTAGGAAATTTACTAAATATCTTCATGGAACATGATCTTTAATTAATATCCTAATGATTTTTGGCATAAAAGAAAGTTGGCTATTGCTACAAATATACCCACGCTACTTATGACTGGTTTTGTGATCCAAAAAAGTATATATATATATATAATATTTTAGTGACACAAAAACACAAGCGGAACATCTGAGTCAAACAGATAACATTTTTATTACTTACTTAAATATTTTTATTTAATTTATCAAATATTTTATAAATACTTATGTCAATGATACTAAAATTACACTGGAGTGAAAATTCATTTTAAAGTCTGACCATCTGTACAAAGAGTCATTGATCAAAAAATACACTAATTACACTAAAAATACACTAATATAAAAACACTAATTTATATGCACTACTGTTCAGAAGGTTTTTTTTCCATGTTTTTGAAAAAAGTCTCTTCTGCTCAACAAGGCTGCATTTATTTGATCGAAAATATAGTAAAAATTGTGAAATATTATTGTGATTTAAAATATCTGTTTTCTCTGTAAATATCTGTTCAAATGTAATTTATTTCTGTGATCAAAGCTGTATTTTCAGCATCATTACTGCAGTCTTCAGTGTCACATGATCTTCAGAAATCATAATAATATGCTCAAGAAACATTTCTGATTATTATCAATGTTGAAAACAGTTGTGCTGCACAATATTTTTTGTGGAAACCGTGATAGATTTTATTTTTCAGGATTCACAGATGAATAGAAAATTCAAAAGAACAAAATTTATTTGAAATAGAATGTCTTTACTGTCACTTTTGATCAATTTATTGCATCCCTGATAAATGAAAGATTTTTTTTTTTTAAAAATAATAATTAATAAAAATTTAATTGGTCACACAGACATAAAGCATCTGAACAATTTCTTAAATTGGCAAATAAATAACTGTATATCTTTTAAAAATAAATTTATTAAATGTAATAAGTTTATTTATTCTAAAAATGACTAAACAGTTTTAGAGAATCAGCCACTGAGTCAGATCTTGGACGAGGAACCGACGTCCTCAGATGCTTTCAAAGACTCTTTATGTTCAGAAAGGCTGAACCACATGCCATATTCATCATCACACAGCATGCTGTGCACATAAACACTGAATTAGCCGACTGTAAGACGAGACATGTGAGAGCGCTCTGATTCAATAACGCCAGCGCACTGGATGCAGCATGAAGCATGAATCTCCAGAAGTCGTCTGATCACCGCTGAGCGTCAGCCGCAGACATGAGATTAGACTGAACGTGGAGAAACACACAGATGAAAGCTTTGCTCTGCGAGGCAGGGTATCTCAGGACTGATTACATGTTCATCTGAGCAGATCTGAGTCTTCATACACTATATTGCCAAAAGTATTGGCGCCCCCTTCTAATGAGCAGGTTTGACTACTTTAGTAATTTCTACGAGTACAAATCTTAATGTTAAAGCATATAATGATATTCTAGGAAATTGTGTGCTTCTAATATTATAGCAACAGTTTGGACTCTTTTCTATTCTAACATGACAATGTCTCTGTGTATAAGACAAGGTTCAAAAAGAAAATGATTGATTGAGTCAGTGTGGAAGAACTTGACTGGTCTGCATAAAACCAAGTCCTAATCCCAGTTTAACACCTCTGGTGTGACTGTAAATGCAGACCTTGAGACAAAAACTCATCACCAAACACCAATGGCTTGTACATACACTATATAGACAAAAGTATTGGCACCCCCTTCTTTAGAACAGATGCTCTTCCAAATCTGTGGCAACAACGATGGGAACATAATTCATGTATTTAAAAATTGTATTTCATCTCTGTTGCAACAGTTTTGTAAGTGTCTAAAATGACTGAACCCATATGTACAAGTCACTGGTGTTTGGTGATGAGTTTTTGTCTCAAGGTCTGCATTTACAGTCACACCAGAGGTGTTAAACTGGGATTAGGACTTGGTTTTATGCAGACCAGTCAAGTTCTTCCACACTGACTCAATCAATCATTTTCTTTTTGAACCTTGTCTTATACACAGAGACATTGTCATGTTAGAATAGAAAAGAGTCCAAACTGTTGCTATAATATTAGAAGCACACAATTTCCTAGAATATCATTATATGCTTTAACATTAAGATTTGTACTCATAGAAATTACTAAAGTAGTCAAACCTGTTCATCAGAAGGGGGTGCCAATACTTTTGGCAATATAGTGTATATTCAGACTCAAACATGAATCCTGAGCTTCACAGACAAAGTGTCAAAACAGCTTCTGATCAGCGAAGAGCTCGTCTCTGGCAGTGTTTCTCAACAGCACATCTCTCAGATCACACGACACGCTGTAGAGAGCTCTGTCTAAACACGACTAAACTCATAAAGTCTGTCTGCTGTAAACACTGGACCGTCAGACTCGATCTCTCCTCCAGCAACAGCCTTCGCTGGGAGAACATACATGAGCACTGAGTTGGGCGATTCTTCTGATTCATCCATTAATTCATTCATAAATGCACGATATTAGATTTTTGCCGATATCCGATATGCCGATATTTTTCAAATAATTTTGGCCGATAGCCGATACCGATATATATTTCCACCAAGTCTCTCCTGTGCAGAAATTATAAACAAATAATTTTTAATTTTGGTTAATTTTGAGCAAAAACTTATTTGTATTAGATTTTTGCCGATATCCGATATGCCGGTATTTTTCAAATAATTTTGGCCGATAGCCGATACCGATATATATTTCCACCAAGTCTCTCCTGTGCAGAAATGATAAACAAATTATTTATAATTCTGGTTAATTTTGAGCATAAACGTATTTGTTAGAAGTAATAAACTTTATCAAAGTTAGTTTTTTAATGAGAGTACATTGAAAGCCTTGAAAATAGCTGTAATAAAATCCATCTCTGCTTTGTTTTTTTTTTTTTTTCTCAGACAGATGCAGTTAAAACCTTAACATCTTATTTGTGGATTTAACATTAATAGATGGTCTAAAGCAAAAGAGCTGTAAAAAAATATTTTAGAGCTCCTTATGTTTAAGTTTTCATAATCCATTTGAGATTACTGAGTAAATCTGTATAGATCTAATTATTTAATTTACAAGTGTCATGTTTGTGATTTTTATTCATGTAAGCTATAGCGTCTGACCTTTAAATCAAAACAGAATCATGCTTTATTTATTCAGAAACACAAGTATCTTAATGATATTTGTGTATTTTACTTTCATTTTATTACAAGTAGGCCAACAGCGCCCCCTAAGTACATAAAACACCTTACTAGAAACTGTTGACTCTCGCACACCGGACGCATCGTTCTGTATACAGTATGTATTCTCAAATTAAATGCAGCGATCCAAAAAAATTAATCTAATCACAATTCAGGAAAAAGTGTGCTTTAAGAATGACCACACTGCTGATATGATTTCATCACTATCACATGCTGAGCTCATGGCAAGGCATATCAGCAATAGCAAGCATCCCTAATTCAAATGTCATGTTTTTCTATGATTTTATTTTAAGAATCGCTGTTTTGAATAAAAATATTAGCAAACATTAGACATGTTGTCAATCCGCAAACACTAAGAATTGATGTGAGCATAAGGTTGCTGGATTATGGCTAAAATCATAATCACAATTATTATGGTCAGTACTGTAATCACAATTATTTAACATGATTATGAGTGGGCCACATGACCAAAACGTTATATGAGCGATTTATTTAAAGATAGCGATTATTAGTAAGATTTTTAATGTTTTTTAAAGAAGTCTCTTCTGCTCACCAAACCTGCATTTATTTGATCCGAAGTACAGAAACAACAGTAAAATTTTGAAATATTTTTACTATTCAAAATGACTGTTTTCTATTTGAATATATTTTAAAAATGTAATTTATTCCTGTGATTTCAAAGCTGAATTTTTAGCATCATTTTTCCAGTCATGTGATCCTTCGGAAATCATTCTAATATTCTGATTTGCTGCTCAAAAAACATTTATTATTATTATTATTATTATTATGTTGAGAACATTTTTTCAGGTTTCTTTGATGAATAGAAAGTTCAGAAGAACAGCATTTATCTGAAATAGAAATCTTTTGTGACATTATAAATGCCTTATCGTCACATTTGATCAATTTAAAGCATCCTTGCTAAATAAAAGTATTAATTTCTATAATTTCTTTACCAAAAAAAAAAAATAATTATACTGACTCCAAGCTCTTGAATTGTATAGTGTATAATGTTACAAAAGCTTTTTATTTCAGATAAATGCTGATCTTTCTATTCATCAAAGAATCCTGAAAAAAAATATTGATAATAATAATAACAATGGTTACATTTTCTAAACTGACTAGTTTAACATGTAATAAATCTAAATTGTTATCTTGAATCAAGATGCACTTATCAGGAGCTCCTGTGAGAATAAATCCTCAACATCTGCTTCTGTAATGAAGGTAAAACATTTACCAAAGCCACCGAAACTGAGCAGAACCAGCGTGAGCTTCTTAAAAAGAAGAAACTGAAACTAGTCTGGATGAAATTTGTTCATGTAGCAGCGACTAAATGCGACAACAAACATCTGAATCTGAATGTCACGCATGCGACAGATGACAGAATCATGGAAAACACACTTATAGTTCCTCAAAGAAGCATCAGCATGTGTGTCGGGGAAAGTTACTTTTAAAAGTAATGCATTACAATGTTGCGTTACTCCCTAAAAAAGTAACTAATTGCGTTACTTAGTTACTTTTTATGGAAAGTAATGCGTTACGTTACTTTTTAATTATGAGCAGAGCTTGATTGTTTGTTTTTCATATAAAAAGTTCTATTTATAGCAAATGTAAAGCCCTTTCACACCAAAAAGTGTAATGAATAAACCTCAAGTAATTCAGGTGTGAAGAGGAGAGCGCAGGAGACGAAGGATCAACACTCTTCAGCAATAAGAAGCACAATTGTTAGTTCATCTAAAGTCATTTTTGCTTATTAGTATGATTGAACTGGATCATCAAAGCTCAGCAGCAAAGACATCGGTTGATTAAATGGGATTAGATACATTTGTGTTGTTTAACATGTTTAATTATTGCAGGTTTGTGTCATACTCTGAGTTTGCATTTCACTGTTTTAATTTATTTTGATGAATACTGAATATGTTTTTTGTGAGTGAGATGAATTAATGCACATTCATATTTAGTCTAGAACTACAGTAAGATGTTCACACAGTAACACATAGTCACAACAAGTAACTCAGGTATTTTCTTGTAAATTAAAAAGTAATGTGTTACTTTACTAGTTACTTGAAAAAAGTAATCTGATTACGTAACTCGCGTTACTTGTAATGCGTTACCACAACACTGTTAGTGGGATTATCAAGTGTGTGAATGGTTCAGATGAGATTGATTCAGTTTCTCTTACGGTTTTCGTCTTGTGCGACGCACTGCAGCGGGATCCCGAAGAAAGACGTGTAGCTGTCGTTGTACCAAACCAGGAGCTCCGTTCCTCGAGGGATATCTGCACACGCCCGGTAGAAGATACACGACCTGAAACATTAACATATGATAACATATAATCATTGCAGTTAATAGTGTTCACCGTCTGTTTGATTGCATATCATTTGTAACTAACTGCATGATTTTTACTGTACATTTCTGCTATAGTCACCACTAATAACCTACTCCTAAATATAATGTAGAAACTTAAAATTTTCTGTAAAGCTGCTTTGCAATGATTTGTATCATGAAAAGCACTATACAAGTAAATTTGAATTGAATTGAATAATGCTTAGAAATCAAAATGACATCTGACTATACAATAGGGGTTGCACCGACTAATCGACTTCAGTGCTCTCCCATGACGCTTTAAGCTTGACGTCGACTAGTCGCTGGTCCTATAGAGGGCGTAACAGCATAAGAAATTAGCTCTGTTTCCAAAGAAATTACAAATAAATGCATACTCCGAAAGCGCTCCTCAAGACATGAGAGATTATTACTGGATGCTCGAAATTGAACGGGAGAATGCACGTTTTACACAGTTTATTGTACAGGTAAATTAATCGCCGTTCTAATCTAATGCGCTGCTGTACTATAACGCACACACATAGGCTTCAGACAGTAACGCGTACATCACGCGCGCACAGAATCATTCAGCGCGGAAATGTATTGTCAACACTGTTCTGTGATTTCTTAATAAAATAGCTTAGAAACTGAAAAGTTCTAGCATATATTTCTTAATAACTAAATCACACAGCTTCACTACTAGAGACGCTCCCGCTTATTTCACACACGCAATCGCTCTCTAATGCAGTCATATGAGTGTAATTTTTACTGTGCTACTTATCTGCATCTGATTTAGAACTAACAGAAATTGGAGAAATATAACGACCCAAAGACGAAAGAACTGATCAAAATAAGCTGTTATAGGAGCAATAGCCATGTGGGCAGCGCTGTGTCATAGATGTGCACAAGGTGTTTGTCTCAGCTCCAGACTTATTTGTTCATTAATGACGTCATCAGCGACTAGTCGACTTCGACTCGACTTTCATCACATAAAAGTCGACTTTAAAAAATCAGAAGTCGTTCAACCCCTACTATACAATGACTGTAAAATATATAAATCCACTATAAAATATTAAATCATTCATCGTCATGCTTGAATTTATCATCATACTACATTTAGTCTCATCCAGAACATGTGACGTGTTTGTGAAACTAAAAACAATATTAATTATAAAAAAAGTTTAAATGACATTAATCAAACTATTTATAAAACAGTGTATTTTTAAAATGTATTCAATAAAATATGTAAATCCATTATAAAATATATCAAATCATTAATTATCAACTAGTTTGACATATTCTTTATGATACTAAAAACAAAAAAAAGGTTAAATCACATTAAATAAACTGTTTATAAATCAAAATGTACATTCAAAATGTATTTAATAAAATGACTTTAAAATATGTAACTCCATTATAAAATATATCAAATCATTAATTTTCATTTAACATGTATATATATATATATTAGTGCTGCCAAATGATTAATCGCAATTAATCGCATCCAAAATAAAAGTTTTTGTTTACATAATATATGTGTGTGTATTGTGTGTATTTATTATTTATATATAAATACACACAGATACAGCATATATTTTGAAAATATTTACATGTATATATTTATATTCATATAATTTATATCATATATAAATATATTTAATATATAAATGTAACATATTTTTCTTAAATATATACATGCATGTGTGTGTATTTATATATACATAATAAATATACACAGTACACACACATATATTATGTAAACAAAAATGTTTATTTTGGATGCGATTAATCGTTTGACAGCACTAGTACATATATAAATAAATAAATAAAAATATAAATAAATAAATATATATATGTCAAATGATTAATTGCGATTAATCGCATGCAAAATAAAAGTTTTTGTTTACTTTATATGTATATGTGCTGTGTATATTTATTATGTATATATAAATACAAACACATGCATGGATATATTTAAGAAAAATATGTTAATTTTATACATTAAATATATTTATATATAATATAAATTATATGAATATAAATATATACCTGTAAATACATGTAAATATTTTCAAAATATATACCATATGTGTGTGTATTTATTTGTACATAATAAATATACACAATACACACATATATTATGCAAACAAAAACTTTTAATTTGGATGCGATTAATCGCGATTAATCATTTGACAGCACTAATATATATATATATATATATATATACTGTATATATATACACACACACACACACACACACACACACACACACACATACATACATACATATATATACATATATATATATATATATAAATATATATATATATATATATATATATATATCAGCAATATCACACGAGCAACAGTGAAATATGGCAGTATATTGGCATGGCTGTGATTCAGCCGTAGGTAATCACAGCGTGCCGATATACAGCCATATCACACAGCTATGAGTGAGATATTACTTTTATACAACAGTTCGGTGGCACAAGTGTGTAACTACATAAGAAACTACAACAGAGTGTCTTTAGAAGCCCTCTTTTGTGCAGAACTACCTCCTTCAGCCACGGATTCAAATGCTTCATTGAAAGCTTATTGTATTACTGTATTAAAAGCTCACTGTATTATGTAGAGTCTTATGAGAGAGAGAGATTGACTGAGCGAGTGTGATCACCTGCATCTGATCCAGCATTCATTCTTCAGATCAATCTCATATTCACAATAAAACATTAGTTTGAATGTCCGCTGAGGAAAGCGATATCTTTGTTGTACTATCCTTTCATCTGTTAATGGTGATTTCCAATGACAGTGCATTTGTTGGTTGCATCTTACAAGCTGTTATTGAAAGTAAAAATAACTTCCTTGTGTTTCAGTCTCTTTTAATATAAAAGTCTTTACTGTTGATTTGTAAAAACAGTCTCTTGTTGCCATCTACATCTAACAATGTAACTAAAATCACCATCACGAACACACAGAACGTTTCCCAATACTAAATGGTATTATTAAATACTACTATCATTTATATATTTGTTGAACAATGATTTTAACTAACAACAGCCATTATAAAAGTTGCTTGGCAATTCAGTCAGAAACGTACAAAGGCAGCGCTCTGATATACAGTATTAAAGTTATATAAAATACAACGTGATGAGATTTTGCCCTCAGCTAAAACTATTTGCTCTGGAACAAATAATAGATTAATGAGACCAAAGACTGCCCGTTAGATTTACCCAAAAACGAATTATACACTGCCCTCCAAAAGTTTGGAAACGCTCTAGAAAAGTGGGGTTTTGGACAATATTGGCATGAATCCTTTTTAATTTGTGATAATTTTGCACTGATAAGGGACAACACAAACTACGAAAACATATTTTTATTACATAAACAGTTTATACATAGAAAAAACTTAAATTTTAAATGTAATATTTGTAAATTATCTGACCTAAATTGTGTTCTAATTGGTTCATTTTATTCTAAACTTAATTGGCAATCAATTGTTGAAGCTATTAAGGTGTGCTGAGCCAAAAATCTGTTAAAAACCAGTAACCAGGCATCACAGCATGTATATATTGCCATTATTATGTAATCAAAATGAAAATGATTATTGGTGGTCTTCAATGATAATGTCAAGTTACTTTAATGTATTTGCACCAAAAAATGATAAGGATTTATGCTGATATCGTCCAAAACCACACTTTGCCAGTGTTTCCAAACTTTTGGAGGGCAGTGTATCTCATGTTTAACCACTATTGGGACATCAGAGTCAGCGGTAAATTCCAGAAGATCTGGCCGTCATATTTGTAGCAATAGCCAACAATACACTGTATGGGTCAAAATTATAATTTTTTCTTTTATGACAAAAATCATTAGGATATTAAGTAAAGATCATGTTCCATGAAGATATTTTGTAAATTTCCTACCGTAAATATATCAAAACTTAATTTTTGATTAGTAATATGCATTGCTAAGAACTTCATTTGAACAACTTTAAAGGTGATTTTCTTAGTATTTAGATTTTTTTGCACCCTCAGATTCCAGATTTTCAAATAGTTGTATCTCAGACAAATATTGTCCTATCATAACAAATCATACATCAATGGAAAGCTATTTATTCAGCTTTCAGATTATGCATACATGTCAATTTCAAAAATGTACCCTTATGACTGTTTTTGTGCTCCAGGGTCACATATTATTTTTAGACGAGCAGGGACTAACCCTAACCGTCCTCTGCTTTCACTGACAGACGTGTGAGCGGAGGAGAAAAACCTACAAACGTTTGACTCTTTGCTCTTGGTGGAAGTGCTGAGATCGGTGCATTTTATTAATTCTTTCCACCACGACATCAAAATAAAACAAGAGCCGAGTCCATAAATCAGCAGCATCTCATAAGCGAGAGAGAGAGAGAGAGAAAACACGGCTCTCAGCTCGGCTTCGCTCAACATAAACACCGCAGCGCTCCAGTGAATGCAGTGGGACTCAATGAGACGGCGGGCCGCTGAAAGAGGCTGTTTGGGGAGCGATGGGTGGTCCTGCACACGCTCAGACCGGCTCTTACAAGCCTGCCGTCACCTCCCAAACACGCATGAATCTGCGCAGATCAAAGCGTGCTGACAGCGATTTACTGCTGCGGTCGAGTGAGTCATGAAGCCGCCGGCGGGATGCCCCCTGCGCAGGAGATGCCAGCGGACGTTACCGTCAGAGCAAACCAAACAGCCAACTCAGACTCCATCCATCACCGGCGGCTTTGAAGAGGATTCCATCGAGATATTGAAAATCATAACAGATGATCTGGAGCACGGGCTTACATGAAGAAGATCAGCTCGATATTAAAAACCCCTTCAGTCTGAGCTCTGCTGAACATCATCAGACACAGGCTGACTCGCGCTTATTCAACTAAATAAAAATATTGCATAAACTTTTATTGTTTTTATATACAGCTAGTTATAAATACTATAAACTAAAACCAACAGAAAACTTTTTACATTTTTAGAGTTAAAAAAAAAAAAAAATTTTATACCGTTTTTACTTTATAAGGTTTTGGGAGGTTTAACACACAAAAATCAGTAAGTTTTTTCCACAAACTAAACAGATAACCAGACCATAAAGGTCTATGAAAATATATATTTTATTATTTTTTTAAGATTTAAAAAAGATATAAAAGAATATTTTTAAAAAATACCACAATTTAGATTTTAAATAAGATAAAATAAAAAAAATAAAAAATAAGTAACTAAAAAAGGTTTATTAAAATTGTTTTTATTAGATTTTAAAAAGATGAATATATAAAACAGACTGTAAATGTCTATCAAAATATATATTTTATAATTTTTTTGGATTTAAAAAAGATAGAAAAAATAATAGCAAATAAAAAACAGACCACAAAAGTCCAAAAGTCTATCAAAATATATATTTTATTATTTTTTTGGATTTAAAAAAGATATAAAAATAATAACAAATAAAAAACAGACCACAAAAGTCCAAAAGCCTTTCAAAATACATATTTTATAATTTTTTTAGATTTAAAAAAAAAAAAAATATATATATATATATAAATAAATAATATATATAAAAATAATAAAAAATAAAAACAGACCACAAAGATCATAATGTATATTTGAGTATTTTTAGATTAAATAATAATATAAAAATAATATAAAAAAATAATAATGTTTTTAAAATCAATTCGATGTATACAGAGTTGTGCAGAGAGTGAAAGTAATGAATGTGTGTATATATTAATATATATATATATATATATATATATATATATATATATAGATACACTCTATCTCTATGCACACACTGTATAAAGACTTTGATAGATGTAAACATGTTACATGTGTACAGTGTTAACAGACTGTGTTGTCACAAATTATGAATATGGGACTGCTAATATAAACTTCTTGTATTTTATATGTACAACAAGACACAACCCATAGCGTTATGACAATCTGACGGCAGATAAAAGTAAATGATAAATGAATGATAAACTATAAATGAATGATGTAATGAAATATATATATAAAGAAACATTTCAAATAAGTAAAAAAAATTGACCTTTGTGGTCTGTTATCTTTTTAGTGTTGTTGATTTTTTATATACAGTTTCCTTTACTGTATATACTGGTAATTACTATAATCCTAACAGAACTATAACAGTATTTTTAGAGTTTAACTACACTACTGTATATCTATATGCCACGATTATGAGGAGTAACGAGGACGCGTCTCCTGGTTTTGTCTCTTCAGGACGGTTAGTCAGGTGTTGGTTTAGTTAAGTTAGTTGAGTTTCTCTACCTGTACTGCACCACCATCATGTTCTGCTCTCCACAGTGTCTGGCGCAGCGGATGTACCTCATCCAGCTGGACTTACTGGGCTCGTTCCCGTCAATAAAGTGCTGTAAGGTTCCCTCCTGATCGTAAATCTGCAAGAGACAGTCAGAACTCTCAGTCCTCCTCGTCTTTGTGCTGGGCTTTTATATAAAGATGATCACTGACAAATAACCTGCAGTGCTCCATATTTCAGTCTCTTTTGCTAACGTTCGCATTAAGTATTAAAACATTCATGTTTCTTAGAACATTCCAGTTTTGAAATGTTTGAATAACTTTTTTTGAATGTTAGAGGAAATGTTCCATTTTATCATTTTGCAAACATTATGGAACGTTACTTTTGAATGTTCTGTGAACAGTTAGTAACATTTAAAAAACATTAGATACACATCCAACTAAAATGTTTCAGAGCAATATTCTACAAACATTGTATCAATAATGTATAACAGTTTGAGAATGTTATTAAAGAACAGAAGACTTCAAACGAACGTTCCATTCTATTACTGAAGAATGTTTTTTTTCATAACGTTGAGAGAATATTCTGAGAATTCAGACCAACACCACACACACACACACACACACACACACACACCACACACACACACACACACACACACACACACACACACACACACACACACACATATACACACACACACACACACACACACACACACATCCACACACACACACACACACACACACACACAAACACACTCTCTCTCACACACACACACACACACACACACTCTCTCACACACACACACACACACACACACACACACACACACACACACACTCACACACACACACACACACTCTCAGACTCGCAGACACTCACGCACACGCACACACACACACACACACTTTCTCTCTCTCTCACACACACACACACACACACACACACACACACACTCTCTCACACACACACACACACACACACACACACACTCACGCACACACACACACTCGTGTTTTGCTAATCTATCTCACTTATGTTTCTCTATAGTAAATCACGTTGGATAAGTGCATGTGTTAAATGCATAAATGCAGATGTAAATTAAAACATTAAGGGAACATCTCAGGGGGATCTCTGCGGCGGGTCACTATACCTTCACTAAAACAATCAGATCCAAATAAAACTGAATCCGATCAGAAAACACATACGAGCTGAAATGATAGACGTGATCTCTAACACTGAACACAAACAGCACAGTTTCTCTCTGCTGAGCTTCTCAGAGTCTCAGTGATCTCTGTTTGAGCATCAGCTGTGAACGCGGAGCAGAAAACTGTGTTTGACTGACAGACGTCTCTGTGTGTGACGGCTCTGATGAATGTGATCTGATGGATTTCACACAAACTACCACCGCTTTAGTTCCTACACTGCTGTAGGAAACTCATTTTACTCAGAAATTGCTAAATCAATAACACAGAGAGTAACTCAGTAACAGTGTTTTCTTGTAAAATGTAATCAAATAAACCAACAAACAGAAAAATAAGGGTTTAAAAATTTACCTTTTTGGGTACAACAGCTTGTCCCTGGAGCAGTACCATTAAAATTACATATTTAATATGTAATAGGTACATATTAGTACCTTAAGGGTATGTATTACTACTCTAAGGTACTAATATGTACCTATTTAAGGTACTGCTCCAGGGACAAGCTGTTGTACCCAAAAAGGTACATTTTTAAACCCTTATTTTTCTGTGTGAAACAACTTTGATAAATAATTTCCAGTGTATCTGTCCTGAACCCTGCAGCTGTAGGATAAATAAAGCATAAAACATTAGCATAAAATAAATGTTAACTGAAATAAAATAAAATTAAATATATTTTAATTTAACAGGTTACCAAAGAAACATTTCTCATTTTCATACTTTAACTTGATGTACTAAAATAACTAAAACTGAAATAAAAAATAAATAAATAAAAAATGCATAAATATAATTTAAATGAGTCTATATTTAAACATGTCTGTAGGTTTAAACAATATATATATATATGACAAAAAATACTAGTCTTTAAAAAACAATTAAAATAAAAACAGAAAATATAAATTAATTTAAACTATTAATAAAAACTAGAATAATATCTCATTGATACAAAAATAAATTCTTCAACTTTAAACTCTTAAAATTTTAATTCAACTCATTTTTATTTAGATTAACGATGCACTAAAATATCTAAAACTGAAATGAAAATAATAACAACTATACAGACATATTTTTAAAAACTAATAAAAACTAAAAAATTAAACTTTAACAAAAAAAACTTTAGCAAAAATTCAAATAAATACATAAAAATAAAACCTAATTGAAACTATTAATAAAAATTGCAATAGTATCTGAATGAAACAAAATAACGCTGATAATGACGCGTGAACCAGGAGCAATATACATCTAATCAGCTAAAAACACATCTCTTCCATCTTTATTTGACCCTCTAACTCTAGCACGCTCTATTCTAATTCTATTCTATTCCTTTTAGACTTGCACTCTATTCATTTACTAACTGCTTGTTTTCTTTAACAAACTAACACTAGCTTCTCTATTCTTTTTGTATTCTATCTACATGTTTTCTTTTATTTATTATACAATTAACAAAAAGCTAAAAAAGGCCTCTAACACTAGCTTCTCTATTCTATCTGTTTTCTTGTTATTTATTATAGAGGTGTACTGTGTTAAGCTAACTGAGACTGTTATAGCACTGCATATCATTGCTCTTCTGTTGATTTTGATTCTTCCATTGCTTTGGATAAAAGCGTCTGCTAAATGACTAAATGTAAAACACCTGATGTGAACTCTGCTCAATCTCTCCAGACGGGTTTAATAGAACATAGACGGCTGTAAATAGAGCTGATCTGACCGGGCCGCAGCCGCTCTGACCTCCTGACCTCATTACAGCGAGTGAATCAGACCGACAGCGGCGCTTTATCACAGGAACACGCCGAGAGCATGCAAACACGTCTCTGGAGGAGATAGAGACGCTCGTTATCACTGCAGCCGCATTAAAACTCTCTCAGCCCTTCTCTCTTCATAACTCCATTCACTGTATTACACACTCCACACGAATGATGTGAAACACAGAACCAGACGAACTGTGACCATCATTTGTGTTCATAATCAGAAGATTTTCTGAGGAAAACATATAAAGCGCTGTTTCTGAGTTTGAGCTCCTGACTGAGAAATGCTTTATTTCGGGACGTACACAAGTTATTGCAGGTTTATCATTTTAATGCTGTTTTATGTGTGTTTGTGGTTTTATTTTGCTGCTTATCTTGTACTGGAAACATCTGTAAAAGAGATTTTAGATCTCAGAAAGACTTTCCTGGTTAAATAAAGGTTAAAAAAATGAAGGTTAATAAATAAATTAATTAATTAAATAAATTAAAATAATGGCAAATAAATAAATAACTAGATAGATAGATATATAGATAAAGTAAGATAGATGATAGATAGATAGATAGATAGATAGATAGATAGATAGATAGATAGATAGATAGATAGATAGATAGATAGATAGATAGATGATAGATAGATATAGACAGATAGATAGATAGATAGATAGATAGATAGATAGATAGATAGATAGATAGATAGATAGATAGATAGATAGAGAGAGAGACAGACAGACAGACAGATAGACAGATAGATAGATAGATAGATAGATAGATAGATAGATAGATAGATAGATAGATAGATAGATAGATAGATAGATAGATGATAGATAGATAGATAGATAGATAGATAGATAGATAGATAGATAGATATAGATAGATAGATAGATAGATAGATAGATAGATAGATAGATAGATAGATAGATAGATAGATAGATAGATAGATAGATAGATAGATAGACAGACAGATAGATAGATAGATAGATAGATAGATAGATAGATAGATGATAGGTAGATAGATAGATGATAGACAGATAGATAGATAGATAGATAGATAGATAGATAGATAGATAGATAGATAGATAGATAGATAGATAATAGACAGACAGACAGATAGATAGATAGATAGATAGATAAAATAAGATAGATGATAGATAGATAGATAGATAGATAGATAGATAGATAATAGACAGACAGACAGATAGATAGATAGATAGATAGATAGATAGATAGATAGATAGATAGATAGATAGATAGATAGATAGATAGATAGATAGAGAGAGATAGATAAAATACGATAGATGATAGATAGATAGATAGATAGATAGATAGATAGATAGATAAAGTAAGATAGATAGATAGATAGATAGATAGATAGATAGATAGACAGACAGACAGACAGACAGATAGATAGATAGATAGATAGATAGATAAAGTAAGATAGATGATAGATAGATAGATAGAGAGATAGATAAAGTAAGATAGATAGATAGATAGATAGATAGATGGATAGATAGATAGATAATGATTTTTGCTCTCATAAAGGCTTTCCTGGTTAAATAAAGGTTAATAAATAAATATAAATATGAAGGTTAATAAATAAATTAATTAATTAAATGAATTAATATAATTGCAAATAAGTAAATAAGTAGATAGATAGAGAGGTAGGTAAATAAATAAATAATAAATAAATAAATAAAGTATTTATTTTGCTGCTATTTTGGCCGGGAAACTCCTGTAAAAGTGATTTTTGCTCTCATAAAGGCTTTCCTGGTTAAATAAATAAATAAATGAATAAAAAAAAAAAAATTCTCTCTCTCTATATATATATATATATATAATTATTATTATTAATTTTATTGCTATTTTGCTGCCTATATTGGCAAGGACACAAGATATTGACTTTAGAAAGACTTAAAGGTTAATAAATCAATGTAAACATTAAAGGTTAATCAATGAAAGAATAAATAAATAAATACATTTAGCTAATTTGCAGCCAATCTGGGTCAGGAAGCTCATATAAAATACATTTTTGATTAAAGATATCAAAAAAAAATTTTTTTTTTTAATTTCAAACAAATAAATAAATACATAACTGTTGCTATTTTGCTGCTTATCTAGGCCAGGACACTCCTATAAAAGACATTTCTGATTAAAGAGATTAATTTTTAAATAAATAAAAGCCATTGAGTGACAATGTGACAAAATTGCAAATCATGCAAAATTTAAAAAAAAAAAAAATCCCTTAAAATCAAACATCAAGTGTATACATATTTTCAAATAGCATAGATCTAATTATATGCTAAATGATTAACATGACAGCCTGGTTAATAAAACTGCTGATTAATATTTAAAATGTATAAACAGCAGAAGAAACACTGAGACAAATACTGTATTATTATTAAACAGATTGGAAGTGAATTTTATAAATTGGATGCACAACGTTTAGCTTGTGTTTAGTATTGTAGCCTAATTATATTGCTGTTCTGATTAAATACCATTATAAGGGTTTATTTCATTTTTAGGAATTGCTCTGTTTATATGATTATGGATTTTTCTCTGCTGTCAGCGACAATCAGAACAAAGCAGAAACGGATATCTATGTCTGTTAAATACAGTCATTCTAATATCATAACAGTGTTCACATCATAATAATATCATAACAGGCTGAGCTGGATGTCAATATGTGTAATATAAGCGCTTAAAGTCAGACGTACAGACTAAACATGTCTTAAAATAACACGAAGCAACCATAAAAACCTCCAATGAAAACACAGCGAGACGCTCTGTTCTGCGTTCAATACGCTTAGAGATGCTTTCTTTCACAACACAGACACAAATGAAGCATAACATAACTTCAGTGACAAATTACAGCACTGAACTACGTTAAACAAGAGCAGAAATCAAATAATTATCCTGGCCATGACATCATCACGCTCAGCCAATCACAGCAGACGAGCGTCAGAAGATATTATCTCCATCACCCACATCTGCAGAGACTGGAAATATTAGTGTTTCATAAAAGCATTCAGTCCAAGTGTTTTCACAATCTGCCTTTCTGAATCATAGGACCGCCAGCCTAAGAGAGTATGATACTTGTTATTTAAAAAAAAAAAAAAAAAATTAATATAATAATATTTATAAAAAATAATAATATATTTTTTTACTTATTTTAATTAAACTAGTTCCGAAAGCAACATTTCTTAAGAAATAATAAAAAACAACAACAATTACAAATAAAAACACACAAAAAATTACTAAAACTTCAACAAAAATGTAAGTAATTTTTCATTTAGTTTAACTTGATGTATTAAAATAATTAAACTAACTGAAATAAAAAAAATATTAAAATATATAGACATTAAAAAACACAAACAAAAATTGTAAAACACAAAAAAATACTGAGTTTAACAAAAATGTAAAAATAAAAAAACAGAAAATATAAAATAAAAACCAAATTTTTCCTTATTTTTGTTTAGTTTAACTTCATGTACTAAAACTGACATTTAAAAAAAATAACTTATATTAGAAAATCTAATAAAAAAGACAAAAACACACACAAAAAAAAACTTACTAAAACTTTAACAAAAGTTTAAATAAACTGAAAAATAACTAATTAACTAAATAACTAAAACTACAATATTATCTCAATGATACTACAATATTGGACAGCTTTTAAAGGGATAGTCCACCCAAAAATGCAAATTCTGGTTTCAAAATGTTTTGGGTCTTCTATAATATGGACAGAAATACTACAGAAGTCAATGTGGACCAGAAACGGTTTGGTTCAGAATATCTTATCTCGTATTTAACAAAAGAAAGAAACTCATACAGGTTTGGAAAGACACGAGGAAGAGTAAACGATGACAGATTGATCTTTTTTGGGGCGACTGTTCCTTTAAAAGTCATCTTCCTCATAAAGATCTCCTGGCTGTTCTCCTGTAAGCCGTCCAGAGACACTCGCTGCAGTAAAACAGCACAGGTACAGTGTTTAGCTCATAAACGTCACATTACTCGTGGGCATCGTGACAGCGCCTCTAACAAGACACGCTATTTACTGGGAGAGATGGACACGCTGACGGTCAAACACCACCAAACAGAGCCATTGGCTGGATTTATAGCTGGTAAATATGGCTGATAATGGGCAATATCGACGAGAGACGTGTGTACAATATTCTTTAGAAAAGCATTCCAGACTCAGGGTGGGAAAAGCTGGAGTAAGACCTGTGTTTACGTCTGATTTATGCCTCATATACATACAGACATACACTATTTAACACGTTCATTTGGTGCAATTAATTATGGAATAAATAACGTGTTAAAATGCATTTAATGATGCAGTGTCTGATGAACATGATGCAGGACGACTGACTGTTAAAGGGGGGGTACAATGCTGTTTCATGCATTCAGAGTTGTTTACACTGGTAAAGAGATGGATTCTCATGCTAAGCATGGACAAAGTTTTAAAAAAAAAAATTGGACGTATAACAGAGTATTTCTGTGCCAAAAATCTCTCTTCCGGGTTCGTACAAGCTTCGGAGAGTTTTTTTCGATCGTTGTTCTTGATGACGTAAACGACGGTGGAACTCCTTATATGGGCATTTCTCCCGGAAGAACACGCCCCTGCACGCATCGACCGGAGCGAGAGCAGCCAATCAACACGCTTCAATCGGCAGCGCTGCACGGGACTCGCTCGGGAAGAACGTCTCTAAAGAAGAGTGTTTTTGGTTGTGAGGGAAAGATAACCTTGTTCAGCTTCACAAAACAACCCAGCGTTACGTGAACAGTGGATATAGTTTGTTTTTCCGGGGCAGCGATGGAGTTTCTCAAGTGTTTTGTTGACGAACGTTTTATAAACAAGGCCCAATTCGACGCTGGATTTGCACATCGTTTAATACTGAAAGATGGAGCGGTCCCAGCTATAAAAGATCCGCTCATGATTCAGAACTGCAGATGGTGAGTGAAACGGCATCAAATGTCTGTTTTGTTGGCGATCGGCGCAAGTGCTCGTCACTCTTTAGCTCCGCCCACAACACGCCTTCACTCTTTAGCTCCGCCCACGACACGCCTTCACTCTTTAGCTCCGCCCACACGGCACGCCTCCAGGAGCTCGGCTTTTTTCGGAGAGAATCGTAAATCTGTATCTTTCTTTTATAAATATGATAAAACTAAAGACTTTTTGGAGATATGAAGGATGCAGTACTACTCTATAGGTACTCAAGATTAACATGAGATTGGGTGAAACTGTGTGCGTTAGGTCCCCTTTAATAAACTTATATGAGCCTCAAATTCAAGATATGAGTGCAAAAAATCACTTTCTTATATTTATATCATATGATATACACTACCAGTCAAACGTTTTTGAACAGTAAGATTTTTAATGTTTTTAAAGAAGTCTCTTCTGTTCACCAAGCCTGCATTTATTTGATCCAAAATACAGCAAAAGCAGTAATATTGTGAAATATTATTATAATTTAAATCAGCTGTTTTCTATGTGTATATGTGTTAAACTGTAATTTATTTCTGTGATCAAAGCTGTATTTTCAGCATCATTACTGCAGTCTTCAGTGTCACATGATCTTCAGAAATCATAATAATATGCTGCTCAAGAAACATTTCTGATTATTATTATTATTATTACTATTATTATCAATATTTAAAACAGCTGAGTACATTTTTTTTAATCTCATATCAATTTGGGCTGAGAAATCATGCCCCAAAAGATCACTTAAAGTGTGTTAAATGAGAAAAGCATTGAATAGACACCCCCAAAAAAAAAAGTAGCATTAGAAAGAAACAATTTGATTCAACTTTGCATAGATAATGTAAATTGTTTCTTTCTAATGATACTTTTTTTTGGAATGTCTATTCAATGCTTTTCTCATTTAACACACTTTAAGTGATCTTTTGGGGGATGATTTCTCAGCCCAAATTGATATGGGATTAATTTGTGATTAATTAATTGGCACATCATGTAAAAAAAAGTTGTTTTTTTTATTAAAATTGTAAAATTAATACAAATATTGAAATAATAAAACATTCAAATTTAAAAATGTAATTGCTTAACAGCCCTGATATGTGTTCCTGCAGCACAAAAGCAGTCATAAGTAACACAGTTATATTTGTAGCAATAGACAACAATACATTGTATGAGTCAAAATTATACATTTCTCTTTTATGCCAAAAATCATTAGGATATTAAGATCATGTTCCATGAAGATATTTAGTAAATTTCCTACCGTAAATATATCAAAACTTAATTTTTGATTAGTAATATGCATTGCTAAGAACTTCATTTGAACAACTTTAAAGATGATTTTCTCAATATTTAGATTTTTTTGCACCCTCAGATTCCAGATTTTCAAATATTGTCCTATCATAACAAACCATACATCAATGGAAAGCGTATTTATTCAGCGTTCAGATGATGCATAAATCTCATAAACACACGTGTGTGTGTTTCTCTAATGAACTCACACCTGGACTATCATTATCTCTGTCATGTAAAGACACAGCAGATGAACCATCAGGTTTATTTGCTCCTAATTGACTGAACAAATGTCTGCTATCAGGTGTTTAACCCGGCAGACGTCCATACATCAGCAGCAGCCGTAATAACACTGTCAATAAAAGCTCAGACAGACAGTCTTAATCAAACGCTGTAATGAGCGGGATCTGCTTGGCTAATATTAAACTAATAGATGATCTAACAGGGGAAATATGAATCTGTCGAGCTACCGAGCACCACTAACGCTCTGCCAAATCCAGCCGCTGATTCATTTGCCATTAGCGGTGATTTCTGACACACTCCAGAGAATCATTCAGCGCTGCTATTTTAGTTCAGTCGCCGCTCCTCGCAGATGTTTGTGTTCGTTCTCTGCTCTCAGACACACACGCCGTCTCTAATCCAGAGGAATTTTTACTGTAGAAACTGACGTCACGCTGAAGCAGACCACCAACAACATCTGTGGCTCGGCGTCCATCACAAACCACATCAGCTTTCACACCGACTCGTGCCAAAAACAAGAGACGTATAAAACGGTCAATCTATTGGACCTTATGCACCCCTAACTGGAGCTTATTAGCAGCTTTTGTACCTTTTTTTCTGAGAGTTAGCTTTATGCACATCTATGGAAGGAATAAAAATATAGAAAAGGTACAAAGACTTGCAAGTTTACATCTCACTATTCTGTTATAAACTCATCATTGTGGGTTTGTTTTGTTTTGCAATTTTGACTTTTTTAATAATTTTGACTTTCATAATTCATAATTGAGTTTACAAATCAACATTTTTCCTCAGAATTCTGGTTTTGTATCTCGCAATTTTCTATTTTTTCCTCCTAATTCTGAGTTTACATCTCACAATTCTATTTTTTTCCATCACAGAATAAAAAAATAATGACTTTTTATCTCATAATTCCGACTTTCTTTATTGCAATAACAAGTTTATATTTCGCATTTCTGACTTATTTTCTCAGACTTGCTATTTTATATCTCAATTGCAAGTTATAAGTCATAATTCTGATTTCAAATCTTACAATTTAGATCTTTTTTCTCAGAATTCTAAGTTTACATTTTGCAATTGTTTTATGTTTAAAAAATTAAAGAGGTAATTGCTACTTTTTTATCTCACAATTCAGACTTTTTTCTCACAATAGCATATTTTTTCACAATTCTGTTTTTTAAAACTTACCTTTTTATGTAACAAATACAAAAGGTAATTGTATGAAATTTGTATTAATTTTTTTCAATAACAGAAATAAGCTTCCATGCACAATATAATTGTTTAAACCTATTTCTATCATAGAATTAAAAAATAAAAAGAGACATTAAATATTGTGACATTTTAGCTCACAATTCTGACTTTTATTTTTGCAGTTGTCAGGTTCTCAGCTCTGAAGTTCCTTCTTAGTATTGCGAGTTAACATCTTGCACAGTTTATACTGAAAAATGTCAGAATTATGAAATATAAACACATCAAATTGCAGGAAAATAGTCATAATTGTGAGCTAAAATGTCACAATTATTCTTTTTATTTTTCATTCTATGACACAAATAATCTTCCATGCATGCATACATATCTGTCCATGTCTATATTTACAGAGCTGATAATTGATGATCCATCTGCACTCTCTCTGTCTGTCAGCTGGTATCAGAGGTGAAGCTGCTGACCTTTAGTTAGTGTGTTTGGGCTTTTCTCACCCGCCCCTCTTTGTGTTTGACACGCATTCACACACACACACACACACACTTACACACACACTCACACACACTCTCACCCACACACACACACACACACACACACACACACACACACACACACGCTCACCTCCCATAAGTGTCTTGTGTTTCGCACGGATCCCGACTGCACCTTCTCCAGCGGCAGCGAGATGCCCTGAAAGGGCCCGATCCAGGTGCCCTGTGGGATGCGCTGGGCCGCACAGATGCCGTATCCCAGACCCGGGACGGTGCTGGTGCACAGACACACCTCACGGGGCAGATCCCTCAGCCACTCCGGGACCTCTGGAGGAGGAACGGCCCCCGAGGAGCTGCTGGTCCCCACCAGCCTCCGCAGCGAGTGCAGGGGTCCGTGCATGGGGCACTCGCCGTTACGGTTGTCCGCACACATGTCACAGCCTGAGGGACGGCACAGCGAGAGGGACGGTTATTTACCCGCACACAGATGGGACCCCGAACGGCCCCCAAGATCCCCTTCACTGAGTCACAAACAAACTTTAAATTGTGCTTTTGTCAGCTGGTGCATGAAGACATTTCTGCTACTGCGCTTGAAACGGTTGTGTAGGTATAGACTGAACCAAAAGCTTTAAATGTAAAAACAGATCAGCTTTTAAATAAGACAGTGTTCAATCAATAGTAATGACTCAAAAAATGTGCTTCTGTTTGTTATGCATGTGCCTATAAATTATTGACTTTATGCATAAAACAATGTGCAATTGACTTTCAATTATTGACTTTAAAACAGATTTAGAAAAACAGAAATTATGCCAAAAAAAAAGATTTTGTGCATTTAACTTCAAATTATTGATTTTAAATGATGCAAAACAGATTTCTGAGCATTTGACTGTAAATTATTGACTTTATGCACAAAAGTGCAATTTACTTAAAATTATTGATGTTAAATTATACAAAAAAACAGCAATTATGCACAAAAAGATTCTGTGCATTAGACTTAAAATTACTGACTTCATGCAAAAAAAAACATTTTTAAGGTATGCAAAAATTGTGCATTTGACTTTGATTGACTTTATGCGAAAAAAAATAAGTATGTGCATTTGACTTCAAATGATTGACTTCATGCAAAAAAATTGCACGACTAAGAAGAGAGTAAAAATACAACTAATTTAAATTGTATTCAGTAGCCACATATTATGCGTGAGATATCTCTTAAAACATGATTTCTTTTTCGCTCTTTAAAATGACCTACAGAAATAAATCGCAATATGCATCGTCTTCTAACCCGACTTTAGTTGCTTTTAGTCTCGAATCATGTTTGTCTTATTTTGTAATGTGCATGGGAATATTTTTATATCGCGTTTTGCGTCTGAAAACCGCAGCGCAATTGAAGCTGTGTTACATGTGTTGGTCTGTAAAGCGCTTTATAAATGAGCTGCACTGCTCTGAAATATGGGCTCAGAATCCGCATGTAGATAAAGAAGTCTCAGTGTCCCCCGGAGACACACATGTCCCGTGTTGGGATGATGAATGTGGACCGATGGAGCAGATCGATCAGTGATCCGGACTCACTCTACAAAACTATACAGCAATTAATTGTGTGTTGTCCTCTCATCCCTCATGTGCTGCTGCATTTATCGATGAAGATCTGCTGATCACTCACCAGCTTTCACACTCGTACAGTATTTATTCTCCGTGCATCAAAGCGCTTATTTAATTATGCAGAAAAAAAATATCGGAAATATAACGGGAATATATCTACTTCGCAATTAAAGATTAATTCAGAGTAAAAATGATTTCAAATTGTTAACATTGACAATCAATGTTATTATCAAATATTTGATTTTTAATTAAAAATATTTAAGACATCTCAGCCAATTTAAATATAGGCTACAAATCAGCTTTAATATTAAATATGCGTTTTAAAATAAGGCCGAGATTAAAAAGCCTTTTTTCATATTTATTTTAATTTGTGATCATTTCCTTAATTTAATTTGTGATAATTTCACTAAATAATTTCATCATATTCGATACCGCTCGTCGATAATTTCGCATTGATCTGTTTTAAAAACAAAAACTCGTCAAATTCAACACGCACCTGCCTGAGAATAAATTCAATTCAATTCTAGAGAATTCATTAAAATCAGATGCACAACACAATCTTCGGCCCATTACAAAAATACTAAGAAACTGTTTTAAGAAGATTAACTATGCAGTAGCCTAATATAATGTAGGCTAGACCAGTTATCATAAAACATTAAATATTGCATTCATTTAAATATATTTTCTAAATCGCAACAACACGTAAATTGACTTTTTTCTCAATAATAATCGCCAGAAACAGGTTTATGTTTGTAACCATAAAGCGCTTGTTTTGTCAAACACTCCCCCAAAAAATAAGCTTCTTCACGAGTTGTGTAGTTTTCAAGAACAATATTTCACTCTTGAGTTGCCTATATGATTTTTTGAGTTTTAAAAAAACTATATAGCCTGTAGGATATTTATTGGTGCTTAATAAATAGATGCGTGTTGCGCTTCTTCAAAGCATCAGAACGCCGATGTTTTAGAAAGTTGGCATGCATGCATGTGACCCTTCTTTATTTTTAATAGAGTGTGTGTATATGTGTTATGCAAGAGCATAAAGCTACATACTGTTGTTGAGGTCTCCGTTGTGGTTGTTGAGCGGGATGATCTCCATCCGCTGCTGTCCATACAGATAATAGTCCAGCTCCTCGGAGCTCAGCTTCAGCCGCGATCCTTTATCGTTCTTAAAGTTAGACGACAAACAAAGTTCTTTGGCTTGAGAAGATCCACCGCCGTCGGAGCTCAGAGTCTGTCCGAACAGCGCGATCTGACCCGCGGGAGACGCGGTGGAGGAGGAGATCAGGCTGGGTCTCTGCAGCGGCACCGGAGGCGGCAGAGAGGCGGCTTTCAGTGCGCTGTTCTGGGGGAAGAGCTGCTGCCAGTGCTGGATGTAGCTCTGGTCCACTTTGAGGAAAGCAGAACCGCTCGGCTCGCCCGGCTTCAGCATGTCCGACTGTAACAGCAGCACAGATGATGGATGATGATGATGGACTTTCATGTGCTCTTCAGAAAAGAATCGCTGGTTAACTTAACTAGTCAGGCCGCGACGCGCGTTTAAACACACTAAAACACTGCGCGAAGTTCCGGACTTCTGCGCTCGCGCCGCATGTTTGTGCGAGTCAAATGCAAGCGCTCGCGAGTGAAACACACTTACCCTGTCAGAAGAGTCCAGGCTGTGACTCTTGGACACTCACAACATCCCAGCATTGACCGAGAGCTCTGCTCGAACCCATGTCGGTGCGTGCACGCGCAGCGTGCTCCCGCACGAGCACGCGCCTCTAAGTGATGCTGAGCGCTTGGTTTTAATTTGGCATTACTTTTTTTTAAGTGGCGGATCATGCATTAGATTAGATGCACGCCTTGTGCAAAAGTACGCATTGCACAAAAAAACTATTTTCTTTGGTAGAAAATCACGCACTGCATTGCACAAAAAAAAAGAAAAAGTTGCTGCAATTATTGTCGGAATTGTCTATTTGAGTTTGCATGATAATAAATGACTCTATCAATCACGCATTTGATAATTGCATTAGCCTATTTCTTTAAGTCGCTCGCTTGACGCATCAGATAAGACTGCGTAACCAGTTTCCCAGCCTTCCTTCCAGACGCTTGAGAAAGTTTTGTAAAAGCGCTCTGTATCTGAATGTAGGGCATTTTACAGCAGGGGGGGGGGGGGTAAATGTTTTGACTGGCAACATTCTGACAGGCCCATTCGTCATCTAGAGGTCTCTGCAGAGTGATAACGAACCAAAACACAAACATAATCGTCTGAAAATGAATTCTTGTCTACAAATGCATTTCACCCTTAAAGAATGTGAGCAAGAACAACGAGTAGATTTTTCTTTGGCGATAAAGCTAGCGTCAATTATCATTAAAATTAAATTAAAACACGATTACGTCGCGCTATACTCCATTTTATTTCATTAAAATATTGTTATTATTTAAATAACAATAATGCATGTCGAACCTAATCTTTAAACCATTTATAGTTGTCACACTTCCAAATAACTTTGCTATTATGACAGCGTATTGGTGTTTTTATTCATTGATAAATGACTGGTGAAATAAAGTGCACTCGAGGGGCAAAAGAGATCAATACATTAACTGCCCAAATATATCATTTTCTGTGCCAAAACACGGATTATTAAAACTGAGCGTTAACTTAGGCTTCATTTGAATATTTTCAGCGCGTGAAGAAGTGTTTAGGTGTGTCTTTCATTAACATAGACTGCTGTTTGACATTCACTTAGACCCTTTGCATTTCTTGTTAATTAATTCTGCTGATGGCTGAAAGACAAATGAACGGGTGAGTTTGACAGGAGTCCGATAAAGAATTCAGCCACCAGCGCCTCTTATTATAGTTTTAAGGTCACGGGTTGCTGAGTATATAATTCATTAATATAGACGTATATTCAGATGGGAGTCAGCTGATGCTCGTCCTGTTGTTGCAACTCACATTTATAATAAATTGCCTGTTAATAACCCATTGCAAATAAAAGAGAGATTTATAGAAGTGCCTCGAGTGTGTTTTACATCAGTCTATTAAGCGCTTTTGCGAAACTCTTTTTGTGTCGTTTATAGAGGGAATAGCAGATGAACTCATTCATATCGCAGATTTCCAGGACACTGCTGCTAGGGTTTGGTTCTTTAAATACTTGCTGTGTCCTGGATTCACAAACTCTTTAATATAGTGTTTGCCATTTCTGCAAAAATATGAGTGTCGCCAATTCAAAATAACGTGAGATCAAACATGCATTATCCGTAATAAATCCAATACTGATCTAAATTCATTTTAATACTATTAAAATAGCCTAATTAGCTCTGCATATTTTAATTACAGAATTAAGTTATCCTTTATCTCCAACTCATTCCGCGCAAAATAGCCTAAAGTCAGTTTAGCCTCCATATTGAATTAAACGCAGTTAAAACGAGGGATTTACAGTAGCAATGGCGTGCACTATATAAAAGTCATAGATTATGTAATTTTCACAATTCAGAACTGTTTAATGGAGTTTTTGTCTACTTCAGATAGATATTTAATCAGCTAAACAATCGCTAATCAACACTGAACGCACAGTACTTGAGTCGTTCACGTCCGCGTTTTCGTTCCTGCCAGAAATGTAATATACACGCCATGAATGAGCTCTATTGAATATTGAAATATGTCGCTGTAATTCTATCAAACAGGACAAAGGGGGCGCACTAGAGCCTGTCAAAATCATCCGGTCGAACTTGCAAACTGTGAAAAAGACGTTTTATAATCACTTACATTATTATTATTATTTTCCATAAAAGTATAAAATGAAGGAATACTGTACTTGCATGCAGCAAACACTCGTTTGGTAGTTTATTCTGATTAAAGGAAAGAGATATTAGTATATCTTGTAGGTATCCAGCCAACTCAGAACGTTTTCTCAAAGTTATTCTTCCAGTAATGTTAAATTAGTAATGTTTTCAAAATATAAGCACAAGAACATTATTTATACATCATTCAAAAAATAATTTCTGAAACATTTTAGTTGGATTTTAGTCTATACGTACTTGTTTGAGAAGGTTTAGAGCATTCAAATGGATTCCATAATGTTTGCAAAATCATAACTGAACGTTCATTTTACATTAAAGTATATAAAATGTATGAATGCCATACTTGCATGCAACAAAAATGAGTTTAATAGACTAGTTTGATTAGAACAAGCATCTCCTTGAGGTATCCAACTAACAAGAGAACGTTCTGGCAAGGTTATGAATTAATATTCTTCCACATTAACAGTATGTTTGTTCAAACTTATCTGGTTTTTAATAACATTCTCGAAGCATTAGCACAAAAGCATGCAATGTTTTTCTGAAACATTTTAGTTGGATGTTAGTCTAAATGCTACTTGTTTCAGATTCAGAGAATTTTCCAATAAAACGTTTCCATAATGTTTGCAAAATCATAACTGAACGGGACATGTTAATGTTTTCTCTAACAATCACATAACCAATATTTTTTTTAAACAACCAGGCATTCTGAAAACACTCAGAAATAATGATTTCATATCACAATGGGAACTTTTAGGTATGAAAAAAAGCCAGGTATGTAGATATACTTCTGACGCTCTCGCTCTTATAGACCTCCTGGAGTCTGGCTTTCAGTCTACACCACATCGCCTGGTTTCTGATCCATCAGCCGCTGGCAGGAGCAGTGAAGACATGTGAAGCAGATCTGAAGATGCCATCAGCTGCTCTTTCTCCTTCTGTCTCTCTCAATCGAGCTCAGTGTCTCTGAAGCTCTGCTCTCTTTGAGTCTCTGTAACACGTCCAGACAGAACTGAAGCTGGATGAATCACAATCATACGAGCACACCATAACCAAACCAGTCGATGATGATGAAACACGGGGGGTTATATTTACAAAACCGTACCTGAACTCCCAGGAGCTTATTCATTAAACACAATTTTCTGGCAATTCATCAACATTTTTGCAGTGATTTCTTAAGCCGCTGTCTGTAGTTGAATTCTCTCTCAAGATCCCTGTAAGAAAAACAAGAGAAAAGGGTGACAGAAAACAAAACACTGACTGTATATATATATATATATAGGTTCCAAAAGGGTGTATTCACATTGAAGAACCAATAGAGTGAACCTTTCAATGATCAGTTCTTAAAATAACCTTTTTTTCTTAGTGCAAATGACCTTATTTTCCACTATAAAGAACCTTTTGATTCCATGGATGTTTCAATTTCTTCATGAAACCATTGTTGCCAGAACGTATGAACAAGCAAAGCTGTTTTAAACTACTGTATACAGTATATTTTCATCTAAAATGAGCAATTTTATCAGGTTTCTATGCTTAGGTTCAGTCATTTTACTCTAATGGTAATGTATAGGTCCTTTGCAATTAAAGTTAAATAACTGAACATAAATATAGGAGCCTGATAAAGATGCTAATTTTAGAAGAACATTTCAGACGGCACTTTTGCATCTGAACTCTTCATATATATAATATATGTGACTCTGCAGCACAAAAGCAGTCATAAGTAACACAGGTATATTTGTAGCAATAGACAACAATACATTGTATGGATCAAAATTATCCATTTTCTTTTATGCCAAAAATCATTAGGATATTAAGATCATGTTCCATGAAGATATTTAGTAAATTTCCTACCGTAAATATATCAAAACTTAATTTTTGATTAGTAATATGCATTGCTAAGAACTTCATTTGAACAACTTTAAAGATGATTTTCTCAATATTTAGATTTTTTTGCACCCTCAGATTCCAGATTTACAAATATTGTCCTATCATAACAAACCATACATCAATGGAAAGCTCATTTATTCAGCTTTCAGATGATGCATAAATCTCAATTTCCAAAAATTGACCCTTATGATTGGTTTTGTGCTCCAGGGTCACATATATGTATGTATTTAATGATTTTCACATTTAAAAACGTTTAACGCCAACTATTTTTTAAAATTCATTCATTTATATTTTGGATTTATTTTCCTGTTGTTGCACCTTTAACCGTTTAAGTCAGATTTATTTAGTATTTTCTGTCAGTCTGGTCTTGGTTTTGAAGCATCTTCCTCATGACATCTGTAAGTGTGCATTGATCCGAGACCTGCTGGAATAACCTGTAAAACACACACCAAACCTGCACATGAGCATCTGGTAGAGCTGTAAAACACCAGCGCTGGACCAAATAACCGGTAGACTAAAATTCACGTCTGGGCTGATAATCAGACCACCCATCAGCGCAGAAGCCATTACAGCGAGCTCTCCTGGGTCAGGCCTTCTGAGATGAGGTTTGGTGCTCTACATGGCAGCTACCAGCGAGTGTAATGAAGCGCACACTTGACCTGATTAAGGGACCCGCGGCCCTCGGACTGAAGAGAATAAACCCTATTAGAACAGGGTTTATACGACACCAAATATACATCCAATGAAAGATTTCTTGACCAAAACTCTTGCAAATAACACTTCCAAAGGGAGGTTTTCACAGCGATGCCATAGAAGAAGCATTGTGGGTTCCCCAAAAAAACTTTCAGTGAACTGTTTATGAAAATAACCATTATTTTTACACTCTTACAAATAAACCTGCTTTATTGTCAGAACCTTAAACATACATAAAACCACTAATGGTTCTTTATAATGGAAAAATGGTCTTCAGATTATTAAAATTATGAAAAATGGTTCTTTTAAGAAACTGTTCATTGAAAGGTGGAACCAAAAATTATTATATTATTGCATCACTGCAATGCAAAGAACATTTTAATAATTATAGAATGTATTTTAATTTTTTTTGCAATGTAAAGGCTCCATTGATGTTAAAGGTTTTCAAGGAAACCAATGGAGACAATTGAAGAACCTTTGTTTTTAAGAGCGTATTCATTCAGTTTCTCTTGTTTAAGATTCTACAGCAGTGAACCACACCATCAGAAATATGATTTATTCCAAATGTTTATAAAAATAAAACCTAAATCTATTGCACATTTTATTTGAAAATCGTTTAAAGTGATAGCTGTGCATGGTAGACTACGATCTAATGTTTACACCAACTATCCTGTTCCAAAAAGCATTGAAAACTGGACTTTTC
>CM041804.1:37480172-37482672 GCA_023376895.1 Aspiorhynchus laticeps | reverse complement strand
ACACGCATACGCGCACGCACACACACGCATGCACACACACATACGCACACATAAACACACACGCACACACACACACACACACACATACGCGCACTCACACGCACACACATACGCACACATACACACACGCATACGCGCACGCACACACACGCATGCACATACGCACACATAAACACACACGCACACACACAGTGAATAATGTTACTAGAAAACCAATAAATATAAAAATATAATATAACATTTTTGTTAGTTTTTGCTTAAAACAAGCAAAAATATCTGCTAATGAGGCAAGAAAAATAATCTTGTTTAGCCTTTGAATTAATATTATTATTAACAAAATTTTTATAATTTTTTTCAGAAAACAAGACATAATATCTTAAATCATTTCACTTGTACAGTAAATGCATCTTGATTCAAGAATGTTTAGATATTTATACTAGAAAACAATAATTTTAGTGAAAATATGTCAAAATATGGGTGAAATAATTCTTCAGTATCATTCAGTGTAACAGATATATTTATGTAAAAATAAAATGTACTTATTCTGACCTGTACTTTATTATAATAATAATAATAATAATAATAAGTCATCATACTAAATTGTATTACATTTTAAATGATTTAAAACGTCTCGCTGACGAATGAGTCAAACCTAGTGGTTTGAAGGATCGTGGCGATAATTGGTAAAAATTTAAAATTACAATTAATTAGTATTTTAGGAATGCACTGCATTTTTTAAAATAATGATTGTGGTTCTAAATATGCCTGACGAGATTTTTTGTTATATGAATTATTGTTACACTAAATTACATTTTAGTGGGCGACTTCAGTAAATCATGGTAAAAATGTACAATGGTCATTATTTTTTACTCAGAAATAAAAAATAAAATTAAACGGTACACATTCTAAATTTAAAGTTTAAATTTAAAAATGTAAAACTACTATTTTTTTATTATTATTATTTGATGCTTAAATTAATTCTTGTCTTTGAGCCATAGACATTGATTTACACCAATTTTACACCAACATTGATTTTTATGGGTTAAAGTACACTGAAAAAAAATTATTAATTGAATTTACTAAATTTTTTTAAGGTAAGTGGTTACAATTAATTTATTTTAGCTACATTTAAATAAATTTAGTTGACTAACGTTCAACTTTTTTTTTTTTTAAATGTAGCTAAAATAAATTGTTTGCAACCACTTACCTTAAAAATTTTGTATATTTTTTTAGTATAATAAAAAATTATAGTATAATAAAAAAATTGTGTAAAAATATTTAGTATAATATTATATATAAAAATAAAATATTTAGTATAATAATATATACAAATATTTAGTATAATAAAAAAATTAGTATATTTTTTTAGTATAATAAAAAAATTGTGTAAAAATATTTAGTATATTATATATAAAAATAAAATATTTAGTATAATAAAAAAATTAGTATAATTTTTTAGTATAATAAAAACTTTTGTAAAAATATTTAGTATAATATTATATATAAAAATAAAATATTTAGTATAATATAATATATAAAAATATTTAGTATTATACATTTTAATAATTTTTTAGTATAATAAAAAAAATTAAAAAAATATTTAGTATAATATTATATATAAAAATAAAATATTTAGTATAATATAATATATAAAAATATTTAGTATATTAAAAAAATTAGTATAATTTTTTAGTATAATAACTTTTGTAAAAATATTTAGTATAATATTATATATAACAATAAAATATTTAGTATAATATAATATATAAAAATATTTAGTATTATACATTTTTTTTATATTTTTTTAGTATAATAAAAAATTATAGTATAATAAAAAAAATAAAAAAAATATTTAGTATATTAAAAAAATTAGTATAATTTTTTAGTATAATAAAAACTTTTGTAAAAATATTTAGTATAATATTATATATAAAAATAAAATATTTAGTATAATATAATATATAAAAATATTTAGTATTATACATTTTTTTAATAATTTTTTAGTATAATAAAAAAAATTAAAAAAATATTTAGTATAATATTATATATAAAAATAAAATATTTAGTATAATATAATATATAAAAATATTTAGTATAATAAAAAGATTAGTATAATTTTTTAGTATAATAAAAACTTTTGTAAAAATATTTAGTATAATATTATATATAAAAATAAAATATTTAGTATAATATAATATATAAAAATATTTAGTATAATAAAAAAATGAGTATATTATTTTTCAGTGTAGGTAGAAATAGCTCTTTAAAATAATAAAACGTTATCACTTTTTACAATGTAATTGAACAGGAAAGAAATGTTAATGTATCAAAGTTCTTTAATTATGAAATGAATAAAATTTCAGCTGTAAAGCTGCTCTAAAAATGCAAAAGTGTCATTATTCGACTCAATTTGGTTTCAGTGTTGATTAAAATTGTAGTTCAATAGTCAGCAGTTTTTTCAACTGAATAATGACTGTTTAGTATTATCTTTTACAGCAGA
>CM041804.1:37442672-37475172 GCA_023376895.1 Aspiorhynchus laticeps | reverse complement strand
TATTTACATTAACTCCGCCCACCAGCGTCTGATTGGGCGAGGCAACACTACAAAAAGACGCTCGTTTAACATCAGTTTCAGTGGCGTAGATGATAAAACTCATGCTTTTTGACGCGAGTTCGAACCCTCCTTTTTTTCTCCCTTTCCAAATCTCATATCGCATCGCAAAGGCATTTATTTTCAATAAAAATGAAGGAAATAATCAAAAAGTTGAAAATAAAGTATCGGGTAGGTGTAGGGAGGGCTTTATTGTCCCAATAAGGTGGCATCCATTTAATAATTTGAATTAAAATTATAATTTACACTCAATTGTGTACTGTTTTATAATGTACTACAACACTGAGGTGCAGATAATTGCTACTATTTGCAACAAGTAGTATAATTAGCAGAAAATCTTGCTATTTTAACAGTGTAAATAGCCGCTGCCTTTTTACTGAATGTTTATTGGTTGTTGTTGTTGTTTTTTTTTAAATATGTGTATTAGTGTTGTCAAAAGACCCGGTACTTCGGTACCAAGTCGGTACTAAAAAAATGAAAACGTCACGGTACCAGGTGTCGTTAAGTCCCGGTGGTACCGAGTAGCCTACCCGGTCAACCCGGGTCTTGCTGCGCTATCTGAAAGCTGTGCAGATGCGCTCGCTTCATAACAGCACTGAGACGTGCGACATCCAAAGGAGGAAATGCATCAAACTAACAACAGGTTAAAAACTGACACCCGGATCAAATGAAAGAGTTCAAGCAGGTAAGTTTCTATTTAATATTTAGATATTCTGTTATGAATATTATTCCATATTTGAATTTGAATGCCGGATTAAAATAAACTGCCATTATAGCGGAGTTAATCATTAGCATAAGTGCTAACGCTAATATAATGAGCATTAGAATGAAGTTTCTTTATTAACTACTTAATGCGCCTATATCTTTTATTAGGGTAAAAACAACAGGAGGACATGATGGTATTTACTATTGTTACACACCAGAGGCTTTTAAATGAATCGTGAATCTAAAATATGCGTGTTGGAGAATGTACAAACAGTTAATAGTGTTTATGTCATATCAGTCCGTCAGAAAACAGTTCTGGCCTGTTTTTTTTTTTTTTTTTTTTTTTTTGCTAGTTAGTTGCTAGTTGTTGTTATTCTTGCCTGGATAACTAGCAGGTTTAAAAGCCCTTTAAAATTAAATATGTACACAGTTTGTATTAAATGAAAGTACAGTCAAATGTTATCTCCTGTATAGACTTTACAATGACTTCATGTTATTATCTAACATCAACTTACAGTGAGTGAACAATATATTTTTACAACATTAATTAATGTTTGGGAATGTTATTTAATACAAACACTTGATCATTCATGTTTGTTCATTGTGCATTAAATAATTTTAACAGATTGAACTTTGATTGATTGATTTTATGTATTTGTAAATTTTTAAATTAACCCTAAGAAGAATAATTGCAATATATAACTAATGTTTATTTGATAGGTCATGCTATCTAAAAAATGGAATCTTATTGTAAAGTGTTTTTGATACTACAGTTTCCTTCCATTTGATAGGCACTTGTCTTAAAATACATGTAATCATATCTAAATTTATTATAAAAGCTGAGGTTTGTTATTTACTGAAATGTTATATTTTAGCTGGAGTCAATGATCTAATGTTGCATTTGGTCAGACTCAGCCCACTGCTTTACTTATATTATATTTTCCTTTTCCAGCTGCAGGAAGATCATGAAGCTCCAGCAAACCCTAAAACAGACCGTTTACAGATGTTCTTCAGCGGCAGCAGAAATATGACAAACTTTTGGGTGGAACTTGTTTACTTTTTTCATACTTTTATTAATTGTGGAAAAACTTGAAATAATTTTAAATAAGCATAAAAAATGGCATTGGTTTTTGTGCAGTTTATTTTTGTTTAACTTTATTAATAAAAATGTGTTTTTTAATTAGCATATTTTTGTGTTTTGCTTTGGTACCGAAATTGGTACCGAGAACCGTGGATTTTCACTGGTATTGGTACCGAATACTGAAATTTTGGTACCGTGACAACCCTAATGTGTATATATATATATATATATATACAGGGCCGTAGCTAGAGGATTGGGGGCCCCCTGAAAAATATTGATGTGGGCCCCCCCCCACACACACATATCATATACTGTACAATATACAAGCATGGAACCAAATTGCATGCTTTTTTGTGGTTTTCTTAATATCTCAGTTAAACAACTAATAAAATATTAGAATTATTCACAGAACATGGGCCTATATAGTATAATTCCTGGATTTTGTGGGGCCCCCTGGGTGGTGGGGGCCCCTAGAATTGTCACCACCTTTCACCCCACTAGCAACGGCCCTGTATATATACGTATATATATATATATATAGTTATTTAATTATTATTTTTTCACAAAAAGGGACAGTGTACATTAATCAACATTCATGAATGTAAATGTACCCAAATTAGCCCAAAGGCTAGTTTTCATTGGTAGTTTTTATTTTCAGTTGAAATTTTAGGTGAGTTAAACTAAATGAAAACTGTGTTTTTTATACTTTATTTAATTTCAAGCAAAAAAAATAAAAAAATGTTTTAGTTTTAAAGTTCTCAGAAAATATCTTCATTTTGCATCTCAATGTATTTTGTTATAAGGATGTCTTTATTTGACCCTCTAACTCTAGCACGCTCTATTCTAATTCTATTTTATAGTTGACTTGACCCTCTTGCACTCTATATTTGTTTTATAACTGCTTGTTTTCTTAAAAAAAGGCCTCTAACTTTAGTCTTCTCAATTCTTTTTCTATTCTATCTACTTGTTTTCTTTTTGTTATATATATATATATATATACACTATAAAAAAATATCGTGATTTTAACAGCAAAACTGTGATGATGCTACAGTAAAAACCTGTTAAATGGTTAACGGTAAGTTCCTGTAAAACCGTAAACTGACCTTCCCAGAATTCCCTGCGTTGCATTTCAAATTTTTTTGAATTTGATGTTTTTTCTTTGAAATAACTGTTTCTTCTTAGTTTGTTCTTATCAGTTATGTTTATTAGGGTTGTATGTTACATCTAATGTTGTTAAATTAATGTTTATTGCATATTTCAGTTTAATGAGTCTCATCATGACGCTGTGCTTCTTCTATATATGTTATTATTTAAAAGCTGCTTTGGTTCATCATGTGACTCTGCTTTTGGTGGTTATCAGTGTATTACAAAGATACAAAACAGATTTCAGTACTTCAATAAGTTGGTATATTAACATTATATCAGTTAATGAAATTACGGTATTTAACTGTAAATTTAAGTTAAAACCGTAAAACCTAAAATGTTGTTACCGTATTTTTTACGGTAGAATTCCGGCAACCACAGCTGCTGTTTATTACCGTAAAATATATATATATAAACCCTTGCTATATGTATTGTGTTAAGCTAACTGAGACTTGTTATAGGAATTTACATATTATTGCTCTTTTGTTGGTTTTGACTGCTTCTATTGTCCTCATTTGGATAAAAGCGTCTGCTAAATGACTAAATGTATGTTTATATACGGGTCAAAGACGAAAAAGGGTTTAAGCATAAAAACAATAAGTGAAATACTGCTTTAAATTATTGTTTAATTTAATTGTAATTTTGTTTTTCTGAGCAAAAAATAAATATCATAAATATTTCCCTGATTTACAGAAGACAGCCACTAAAATGTCATTCAGTGTAACAATCTTGTCAGGCATATTTACAACAAAAATCAATATTAAAAGACTAATTACTTTCACCCCAGATACTAATTAGTTGTAATTTTACATTTTTTAAATGTGCCACTATCCTAGCTTTCGCCCATTTGTCAGTAAGATTGTTTTACTCCTTCAAAAAACAATAAAATTTAATACGCTCTCTTATTCTTTTATATATTTTAATATGTACAAGTCAGAATAAGCACGTTGTTTGAATCTTTACATACATATTGTGACAATGTAACATTATTTCAACCAAATTTTGACATTTTATTCTCCAAAAACATATTTACTTACATTTAATGTGCTTTCTATGGACATAAAATCACTTGTAAATTTCTTTTGATGCAGACTTTTTAACTTAACGTCTTTGACCCATGTACTGGGAAACAAAAACAAGAGATTAATTTTTATCAAAGCATGTAATATTTAATGCACGACTTCAAGAATTTAACACTTTCTGCCCTGATTTAAGTGAAATTTTGTGTTTTTTATTGAACTAAATCTAAAAGAGTAATCGGATTTAGCTGTTTCAGTTGAACCCTGATGTTTTACTCCGACAGTGTGAGGTTAAATAAAGCACAAACTCACAGATCTCGAGGCCGCGCAGACACTGACGTCTCCACCGTGACCTGTTACAACATCTTCAGCCAACAAGTGCGGCTCCGAGGAGCTCTGGGAGGGTATTTCAGCCGCTTTGGAAAATAGCAGGGAATCGATGGAGGAGCTGGAAGTGTGTCCGGCGTGGAGGTGAGCGGAGATGACAGGCTTCATTATCAGCAGAGCTGGAGTCCCTCAGGAGCGCTCCTGCTGCATGATGGGACAGTTTGCTGGAAAGGTCAAGAGCAGACAAATCAGCCTGGCAGAAACCATCTTAAACTGCCCCTGATAGAGGCAGAGCTCTCTTCACACGGCTCTCTTTCTATTAGATCAGCACTGATTGCTGAAAACAAAACAGGCTTATATTTATCAAACGATTATCAGTGATCAAATGCATCCTCCTCTAACATCTGCTTTTATATAATATTGTCAGCGTTGCATATTGATTACGGCGGAGTGTCTCTCCGCTGACAAGCGAATCATTTACAGATCTCCTCTCAGTTTCTGCCGTATTGACGTCCCTGTAATGACACGTCTAACCCTGTGTAACTCTGACAATTATTACCCAGAGATCCCAGTCCTGCAGGTCTTTACAATTAGAGCTGGAATCATCACGCTGACGTGTCTGACAGATCGGATCAGACGTTATTCACAGTTAGTGACAGACTCACATTTATACATTTTGATTAATGTTTAATTTCAGAAGTCTCTTCTGCTCACCAAAGCTGTTTTTATGCAGTAAAAATGTGAAATATTATTATAATGTAAAACAGCTGTTTTCTATGTGTATATGTGTTAAACTGTAATTTATTTCTGTGATCAAAGCTGTATTTTCAGCATCATTACTGCAGTCTTCAGTGTCACATGATCTTCAGAAATCATAATAATATGCTGCTCAAGAAACATTTCTGATTATTATCAATGTTGAAAACAGTTATGCTGCACAATATTTTTGTGGAAACTGTGATATACGACCATTCAAATGTTTGGGATATGAAAGATTAAAATTAAAAATAACACTTTTATTTATCACGGATGCATCAAAAGTGACAGTATAGACATTTATAATGTTACAAAATGTTTCTATTTCAAATAAACGCTGTTCTTTTAAACGTTCTATTCATCTGTGAATCCTGAAAAATACAATGTAACAGTTTCCACAAAAATATTGTGCATTGATAATAATCAGAAATGTTGCAAATCAGCATATTATTATGATTTCTGAAGATCATGTGACACTGAAGACTGGAGTAATGATGCTGAAAATACAGCTTTGATCACAGAAATAAATTACAGTTTAACACATAATCACATAGAAAACAGCTGTTTTAAATTCTAATAATATTTCAAATTTTTACTGTATTTTTTTATCAAAGAAATAGATTTTAACACATTTAAAACACCAAACAAAAACATGTCTTAAAATATCTTTCAACATTTTAACCTGCAAATAACTTAAGTACACAATAGACAAAATAATATACAACATATTTATGTACTGTACAATCAAGATAATCTACATACAGATATAATTATACTAAGGATTATTAAAAAGAAAGAGGAAGGATATGTTAAAATAAAAGTATAAATATTGTGTTGAGTATTGCACGTGTTTTTGTTTTGTTTTTACACAGCAGAGAAAAAACACCATGTTTCTTGAGCAGCAAATCAGCATATTATTATGATTTCTGAAGATCATGTGACACTGAAGACTGCAGTAATGATGCTGAAAATTCAGCGCTGAATCATAGAAATAAATTACAGTTTAACACATATTCACACAGAAACCAGCTAGTTTAAATTATAATAATATTTCACATTTTTACTGTATTTACTGTATATTTAATCAAATAAATGCAGGCTTAATAAGCAGAAGAAATTCAGGGTCATTAAAGTTTAATTTGCAGTGAAAAAGTATTTAAACATTATTCTCGTTGTAGAAGTCAAAGCTGCTGTGGAATAAAAAGCCCAAATTCAGTGCGCTCAAAGCAATCCGGTCTAAAACTGTGTCTGCGGCTCCAGAAATCAATAGCAGCATCTCTTTACTCTGAGAAGACACCTGCTGGACAGCATTGATCGTCCCTTCAAGCCTCTCAGCGGCTTCCCGCTACGCGTCACCAATTGTCTGCCTTTTTCTCTTTTGCCCGTTTAAATATAGTCACAAATTTACAAAAGGGACTTGTTCTCCCCGACCCCGGTGAGGTACCATCACTCAGTGGAAAAACATGGTGAAAATATCAAAGGGAAGCGCGGTGCGACAGGGGAGAGGTATAAACAGAGTAATGATTTCCCCAGAGTTTCTGCCAAGAGCCGGTGTCACCCGAAAGCCGCGTAAATGGTGACATATCCTCACTCAGGATCCCGGGAAATCGAACCCTGACATTCTTTTTAGGGCCCGAGACTCTTCATCAGCCAATTACCGCGGTAAGCGGAGAGCGCGCTTCTCCCAGCGCAGACTACGACTGCGTTCTCTGCCAAAACAGCCTGGAGCCCGGGGCCCAAAGGAACTATTTATATATGAACTCAAGCCGCTTCGGATCAAACGCCCTCCACTTTTTTGCAGGCGGCATGAACGGCCACGGATGAAGACAAAGAGAAAGAAAGGCTTGAATACAGCGGCCATCGGTCAGGTTTATGTCCATCTCACTTTATCATAATTAATAAATAAACAGATTTAAAACATAGGCTAAGTTTAAAGGGATAGTTCATCCCAAAAATTTTATTATTTTCTATTCACTGCAAAATATGATTCTCTTACTTAGTATTTGTGTCTTGTTTTCTTGTATAAATATCTAAACATTCTTGAATCAAGATGAATTTACTGTACAAGTGACATGATTTAAGATATTAAGTCTTGTTTTCTAAAAAAAAATAATCAAAATGTTGTTAGTTTTAGCTTAAAACAAGCAAAAATATCTGCTAATGGGGTCAGAAAAATAATATTAATTCAAAGACTAAACAAGAATATTTTTCTTGCTCCATTGGCAGATATTTTTGCTTGTTTTAAGGAAAAATTATCAAAATTTTGATATATATATATTTTTATAATTTATATTTATACTAGAAAACAAGACAAAAATACTAAGTTAGAGAATAATTTGTTCTGAACCGGTTTGAGTTTCTTTCTTCTGATAAAAACCACCAGCCAGAGTGGTCTTTAATGAGCCGAAAAAAGCTCACGTTACCCCTCTCTTCATCAGGTTACACTGGCTACCAATAGCCGCTCGCATCAAATTCAAGGTACTGATGTTTGCCTACAAGACCACAACTGGCACTGCACCAATATACCTAAACTCGCTAGTTCAGGCGCCCTCCAGAAGCTTGCGTTCTGCAAGTGAACGACGTCTTGTGGTGCCATCCCAAAGAGGTACCAAATCACTCTCACGGACCTTTTCCTGGACTGTGCCCAGCTGGTGGAATGACCTCCCGATCTCAATTCGATCAGCTGAGTCTTTAGCCATTTTCAAAAAACATCTAAAGGCACATCTGTTTCGCCAGCACCTGACTAACTAATACTAACACTTACCTATTCTATTTAAAAAAAAAAAAAAAAATCCTAGCTAGACTAACTGAGACTTGTCATGGCACTTGTATACTGTTGCTCTCTCGATGGTCTGATTGCTTCTATTGTTCTCCTCATTTGTACATCGCTTTGGATAAAAGTGTCTGCTAAATGATTAAATGTAAATGTAAAAACAAAAGGACATATTTTTGAAGAATGCTGGTAACCAAACCAAAAGTATTTTTTTCATACTATGGAAGTCAATAGGGATCATCAACTCTTCAAATGTGTGAATGTGAATGTGTGAATTGCATTTAGCAGACGCTTTTATCCAAAGCGACTTACAGTGCATTCAGGCTATACATGTTTTATCACTATGTGTGTTCCCTGGGAATCGAACCCACAACCTTTTGCGCTGCTAACGCAATGCTCTACCACTGAGCCACAGGAACACTATTTCTTGGGGTCTTCAATTGGGTCTTCAATTACCCATTCTTAAAAATATCTTTTTTTTATGTTCAGCAGAAAAATATTAATATTAAGCGACAAAATATTGCCAATTTAAACCGTTTTTGCTCCAAAATAGTTCCAAACAGAGTCACAGCTGAACGTTTGCATCTCTGATCAACAATGCATTTCTGAATGAATTGGTCGAGTCAATGATTCAATGACTTCTTCATAAAGACAGCCACTTGCTTCGTTCCTGAAATCATTTCAATTAATGAATCAATGACTCATTAAAGACAGTGACTTGTTGCCACCTACTGGTAGTTTTACTGTCACATACATATGTGACGCTGGAGCACAAAACCAGTCTTAAGTCGCTGGGGGTATATTTGTAGCAATAGACAACAATACATTGTATGAGTCAAAATTATTGATTTTTCTTTTATGCCAAAAATCATTAGGATATTAAGATCATGTTCCATGAAGATATTTTGTAAATTTCCTACCATAAATATATCAAAACTTAATTTTTGATTAGTAATATGCATTGCTAAGAGCTTCATTTGAACAACTTTAAAGATGATTTTCTCAATATTTAGATTTTTTTGCACCCTCAGATTCCAGATTTACAAATATTGTCCTATCATAACAAACCATACATCAATGGAAATATTATTTTTCATTTTGAAAAATTGACACTTAAGACTGGTTTTGTGGTCCATGGTCATATATATATATATATACACAGCTATGTAAAAAAATAAGAAACCACTTTATTTACGATTTATAGTTATGTGTTTGAGTAAAATGTAATTTTTGCTTTATTTTGTAAACTACTGATGATACTTCTTCCAATTTTTAAATAAAAATGTTATTTAGAGAATTAAATGACAATTGTTCAAAATAACAAAAAGATACCATGTTTTCAAACATGTTTACATTCATTTTTAGACAACACAATACCAATGTCTTAACTTCAGAAGAGTTAAGAAATCAATATTTGTTATCAAATCATAAATCTCATATCACTATTAATGCAGTTGTAAACAGTGTGTAAATACATCTAAATGCACAGCTTCAGTGCAAAGATGGATTTAGTCTCATTTGATTGGTTACAGCGCTAATATTACTCTAAATGCACTTACTGCATAAATTAAAAAAGGGAACACATTCGGTTAAAAAAATAAGAAAAGTTGCCTTTGTAAAAGAAATCGATTTAAATATGGAAATGTTCTGGCAAACCTAGTAAAAAAGTCATATATATATATATATATATAATACGTTTATTTTATACTAAGTATAGTTCAAATCTATTAACATATTTACTGACATAAGTATAGTATAAGTCTAAAATGTGTTTTATAAGTATAGTATAAGCCTAAAATGTGTTTTAAGTATAGTATAAGCCTAAAATGTGTTTTATAAGTATAGTATAAGTCTAAAATGTGTTTCATAAGTATAGTATAAGCCTAAAATGTGGTTTAAGTATAGTATAAGCCATAAGTATAGTATAAGCCTAAAATGTGTTTCATAAGTATAGTATAAGCCTAAAATGTGGTTTAAGTATAGTATAAGCCATAAGTATAGTATAAGCCTAAAATGTGTTTTATAAGTATAGTATAAGCCTAAAATGTGTTTCATAAGTATAGTATAAGCCTAAAATGTGTTTCATAAGTATAGTATAAGACTAAAATGTGTTTCATAAGTATAGTATAAGCCTAAAATGTGTTTCATAAGTATAGTATAAGACTAAAATGTGTTTCATAAGTATAGTATAAGCCTAAAATGTGTTTCATAAATATAGTATAAGTCTAAAATGTGTTTTATAAGTATAGTATAAGCCTAAAATGTGTTTCATAAGTATAGTATAAGCCTAAAATGTGTTTCATAAGTATAGTATAAGCCTAAAATGTGTTTTATAAGTATAGTATAAGCCTAAAATGTGTTTCATAAGTATAGTATAAGCCTAAAATGTGTTTTATGAGTATAGTATAAGCCTAAAATGTGTTTCATAAGTATAGTATAAGCCTAAAATGTGTTTTATAAGTATAGTATAAGTCTAAAATGTGTTTCATAAGTATAGTATAAGCCTAAAATGTGTTTCATAAGTATAGTATAAGCCTAAAATGTGTTTTATAAGTATAGTATAAGCCTAAAATGTGTTTTATAAGTATAGTATAAGCCTAAAATGTGTTTTAAGTATAGTATAAGCCTAAAATGTGTTTTATAAGTATAGTATAAGCCTAAAATGTGTTTTAAGTATAGTATAAGCCTAAAATGTGTTTCATAAGTATAGTATAAGCCTAAAATGTGTTTTATAAGTATAGTATAAGCCTAAAATGTGTTTTATAAGTATAGTATAAGCCTAAAAAGCCTAAAATGTGTTTTATAAGTATAGTATAAGCCTAAAATGTGTTTTATAAGTATAGTATAAGCCTAAAATGTGTTTTATAAGTATAGTATAAGCCTAAAATGTGTTTTATAAGTATAGTATAAGCCTAAAATGTGTTTATAAGTATAGTATAAGCCTAAAAAGCCTAAAATGTGTTTTATAAGTATAGTATAAGCCTAAAATGTGTTTCATAAGTATAGTATAAGCCTAAAATGTGTTTTATAAGTATAGTATAAGCCTAAAATGTGTTTTAAGTATAGTATAAGCCTAAAATGTGTTTCATAAGTATAGTATAAGCCTAAAATGTGTTTTATAAGTATAGTATAAGCCTAAAATGTGTTTTATAAGTATAGTATAAGCCTAAAATGTGTTTCATAAGTATAGTATAAGCCTAAAATGTGTTTTAAGTATAGTATAAGCCTAAAATGTGTTTCATAAGTATAGTATAAGCCTAAAATGTGTTTTATAAGTATAGTATAAGCCTAAAATGTGTTTTAAGTATAGTATAAGCCTAAAATGTGTTTTATAAGTATAGTATAAGCCTAAAATGTGTTTTAAGTATAGTATAAGTCTAAAATGTGTTTCATAAGTATAGTATAAGCCTAAAATGTGTTTTATGAGTATAGTATAAGCCTAAAATGTGTTTCATAAGTATAGTATAAGCCTAAAATGTGTTTTATAAGTATAGTATAAGTCTAAAATGTGTTTCATAAGTATAGTATAAGCCTAAAATGTGTTTTATAAGTATAGTATAAGTCTAAAATGTGTTTCATAAGTATAGTATAAGCCTAAAATGTGTTTTATAAGTATAGTATAAGCCTAAAATGTGTTTCATAAGTATAGTATAAGCCTAAAATGTGTTTTATGAGTATAGTATAAGCCTAAAATGTGTTTCATAAGTATAGTATAAGCCTAAAATGTGTTTTATAAGTATAGTATAAGTCTAAAATGTGTTTCATAAGTATAGTATAAGCATAAAATGTGTTTTATAAGTATAGTATAAGCCTAAAATGTGTTTTATAAGTATAGTATAAGCCTAAAATGTGTTTCATAAGTATAGTATAAGCCTAAAATGTGTTTTATAAGTATAGTATAAGCCTAAAATGTGTTTTATAAGTATAGTATAAGCCTAAAAAGCCTAAAATGTGTTTTATAAGTATAGTATAAGCCTAAAATGTGTTTTATAAGTATAGTATAAGCCTAAAATGTGTTTTATAAGTATAGTATAAGCCTAAAATGTGTTTTATAAGTATAGTATAAGCCTAAAATGTGTTTTAAGTATAGTATAAGCCTAAAATGTGTTTCATAAGTATAGTATAAGCCTAAAATGTGTTTTATAAGTATAGTATAAGCCTAAAATGTGTTTCATAAGTATAGTATAAGCCTAAAATGTGTTTTATAAGTATAGTATAAGCCTAAAATGTGTTTCATAAGTATAGTATAAGCCTAAAATGTGTTTTATAAGTATAGTATAAGCCTAAAATGTGTTTCATAAGTATAGTATAAGCCTAAAATGTGTTTTATAAGTATAGTATAAGTCTAAAATGTGTTTTATAAGTATAGTATAAGTCTAAAATGTGTTTCATAAGTATAGTATAAGCCTAAAATGTGTTTTATAAGTATAGTATAAGTCTAAAATGTGTTTCATAAGTATAGTATAAGTCTAAAATGTGTTTCATAAGTATAGTATAAGTCTAAAATGTGTTTCATAAGTATAGTATAAGCCTAAAATGTGTTTTATAAGTATAGTATAAGTCTAAAATGTGTTTTATAAGTATAGTATAAGTCTAAAATGTGTTTTATAAGTATAGTATAAGTCTAAAATGTGTTTTATAAGTATAGTATAAGTTTAAATGTGTTTTATAAGTATAGTATAAGCCTAAAATGTGTTTTATAAGTATAGTATAAGTCTAAAATGTGTTTTATAAGTATAGTATAAGTCTAAAATGTGTTTTATAAGTATAGTATAAGTCTAAAATGTGTTTTATAAGTATAGTATAAGTTTAAATGTGTTTTATAAGTATAGTATAAGCCTAAAATGTGTTTTATAAGTATAGTATAAGTCTAAAATGTGTTTTATAAGTATAGTATAAGCCTAAAATGTGTTTCATAAGTATAGTATAAGTCTAAAATGTGTTTCATAAGTATAGTATAAGTCTAAAATGTGTTTCATAAGTATAGTATAAGCCTAAAATGTGTTTTATGAGTATAGTATAAGCCTAAAATGTGTTTCATAAGTATAGTATAAGTCTAAAATGTGTTTCATAAGTATAGTATAAGTCTAAAATGTGTTTCATAAGTATAGTATAAGTCTAAAATGTGTTTCATAAGTATAGTATAAGCCTAAAATGTGTTTCATAAGTATAGTATAAGCCTAAAATGTGTTTCATAAGTATAGTATAAGTCTAAAATGTGTTTCATAAGTATAGTATAAGTCTAAAATGTGTTTCATAAGTATAGTATAAGTCTAAAATGTGTTTCATAAGTATAGTATAAGCCTAAAATGTGTTTTATAAGTATAGTATAAGTCTAAAATGTGTTTCATAAGTATAGTATAAGCCTAAAATGTGTTTTATAAGTATAGTATAAGTCTAAAATGTGTTTCATAAGTATAGTATAAGTCTAAAATGTGTTTCATAAGTATAGTATAAGTCTAAAATGTGTTTCATAAGTATAGTATAAGCCTAAAATGTGTTTTATAAGTATAGTATAAGTCTAAAATGTGTTTTATAAGTATAGTATAAGTCTAAAATGTGTTTTATAAGTATAGTATAAGTCTAAAATGTGTTTTATAAGTATAGTATAAGTTTAAATGTGTTTTATAAGTATAGTATAAGCCTAAAATGTGTTTTATAAGTATAGTATAAGTCTAAAATGTGTTTTATAAGTATAGTATAAGCCTAAAATGTGTTTCATAAGTATAGTATAAGTCTAAAATGTGTTTCATAAGTATAGTATAAGTCTAAAATGTGTTTCATAAGTATAGTATAAGCCTAAAATGTGTTTTATGAGTATAGTATAAGCCTAAAATGTGTTTCATAAGTATAGTATAAGCCTAAAATGTGTTTTATAAGTATAGTATAAGTCTAAAATGTGTTTTATAAGTATAGTATAAGTCTAAAATGTGTTTTATAAGTATAGTATAAGTCTAAAATGTGTTTTATAAGTATAGTATAAGTCTAAAATGTGTTTTATAAGTATAGTATAAGCCTAAAATGTGTTTCATAAGTATAGTATAAGCCTAAAATGTGTTTTATAAGTATAGTATAAGTCTAAAATGTGTTTTATAAGTATAGTATAAGCCTAAAATGTGTTTCATAAGTATAGTATAAGCCTAAAATGTGTTTCATAAGTATAGTATAAGTCTAAAATGTGTTTCATAAGTATAGTATAAGCCTAAAATGTGTTTCATAAGTATAGTATAAGCCTAAAATGTGTTTCATAAGTATAGTATAAGTCTAAAATGTGTTTCATAAGTATAGTATAAGTCTAAAATGTGTTTCATAAGTATAGTATAAGTCTAAAATGTGTTTCATAAGTATAGTATAAGCCTAAAATGTGTTTTATAAGTATAGTATAAGTCTAAAATGTGTTTCATAAGTATAGTATAAGCCTAAAATGTGTTTTATAAGTATAGTATAAGTCTAAAATGTGTTTCATAAGTATAGTATAAGTCTAAAATGTGTTTCATAAGTATAGTATAAGTCTAAAATGTGTTTCATAAGTATAGTATAAGCCTAAAATGTGTTTTATAAGTATAGTATAAGTCTAAAATGTGTTTTATAAGTATAGTATAAGTCTAAAATGTGTTTTATAAGTATAGTATAAGTCTAAAATGTGTTTTATAAGTATAGTATAAGTTTAAATGTGTTTTATAAGTATAGTATAAGCCTAAAATGTGTTTTATAAGTATAGTATAAGTCTAAAATGTGTTTTATAAGTATAGTATAAGCCTAAAATGTGTTTCATAAGTATAGTATAAGTCTAAAATGTGTTTCATAAGTATAGTATAAGTCTAAAATGTGTTTCATAAGTATAGTATAAGCCTAAAATGTGTTTTATGAGTATAGTATAAGCCTAAAATGTGTTTCATAAGTATAGTATAAGTCTAAAATGTGTTTCATAAGTATAGTATAAGTCTAAAATGTGTTTCATAAGTATAGTATAAGTCTAAAATGTGTTTCATAAGTATAGTATAAGCCTAAAATGTGTTTCATAAGTATAGTATAAGCCTAAAATGTGTTTCATAAGTATAGTATAAGTCTAAAATGTGTTTCATAAGTATAGTATAAGTCTAAAATGTGTTTCATAAGTATAGTATAAGTCTAAAATGTGTTTCATAAGTATAGTATAAGCCTAAAATGTGTTTTATAAGTATAGTATAAGTCTAAAATGTGTTTCATAAGTATAGTATAAGCCTAAAATGTGTTTTATAAGTATAGTATAAGTCTAAAATGTGTTTCATAAGTATAGTATAAGTCTAAAATGTGTTTCATAAGTATAGTATAAGTCTAAAATGTGTTTCATAAGTATAGTATAAGCCTAAAATGTGTTTTATAAGTATAGTATAAGTCTAAAATGTGTTTTATAAGTATAGTATAAGTCTAAAATGTGTTTTATAAGTATAGTATAAGTCTAAAATGTGTTTTATAAGTATAGTATAAGTTTAAATGTGTTTTATAAGTATAGTATAAGCCTAAAATGTGTTTTATAAGTATAGTATAAGTCTAAAATGTGTTTTATAAGTATAGTATAAGCCTAAAATGTGTTTCATAAGTATAGTATAAGTCTAAAATGTGTTTCATAAGTATAGTATAAGTCTAAAATGTGTTTCATAAGTATAGTATAAGCCTAAAATGTGTTTTATGAGTATAGTATAAGCCTAAAATGTGTTTCATAAGTATAGTATAAGCCTAAAATGTGTTTTATAAGTATAGTATAAGTCTAAAATGTGTTTCATAAGTATAGTATAAGTCTAAAATGTGTTTCATAAGTATAGTATAAGTCTAAAATGTGTTTCATAAGTATAGTATAAGTCTAAAATGTGTTTCATAAGTATAGTATAAGCCTAAAATGTGTTTCATAAGTATAGTATAAGCCTAAAATGTGTTTCATAAGTATAGTATAAGTCTAAAATGTGTTTCATAAGTATAGTATAAGTCTAAAATGTGTTTCATAAGTATAGTATAAGTCTAAAATGTGTTTCATAAGTATAGTATAAGCCTAAAATGTGTTTTATAAGTATAGTATAAGTCTAAAATGTGTTTCATAAGTATAGTATAAGCCTAAAATGTGTTTTATAAGTATAGTATAAGTCTAAAATGTGTTTCATAAGTATAGTATAAGTCTAAAATGTGTTTCATAAGTATAGTATAAGCCTAAAATGTGTTTTATAAGTATAGTATAAGTTTAAATGTGTTTTATAAGTATAGTATAAGTTTAAATGTGTTTTATAAGTAAAGTATAAGCCTAAAATGTGTTTTATAAGTATAGTATAAGTTTAAATGTGTTTTATAAGTATAGTATAAGTTTAAATGTGTTTTATAAGTATAGTATAAGCCTAAAATGTGTTTTATAAGTATAGTATAAGTCTAAAATGTGTTTTATAAGTATAGTATAAGTCTAAAATGTGTTTTATAAGTATAGTATAAGTCTAAAATGTGTTTTATAAGTATAGTATAAGTTTAAATGTGTTTTATAAGTATAGTATAAGCCTAAAATGTGTTTTATAAGTATAGTATAAGTCTAAAATGTGTTTTATAAATATAGTATAAGCCTAAAATGTGTTTTAAGTATAGTATAAGCCTAAAATGTGTTTTATAAGTATAGTATAAGTCTAAAATGTGTTTTATAAGTATAGTATAAGCCTAAAATGTGTTTCATAAGTATAGTATAAGCCTAAAATGTGTTTTATAAGTATAGTATAAGTCTAAAATGTGTTTTATAAGTATAGTATAAGCCTAAAATGTGTTTTAAGTATAGTATAAGCCTAAAATGTGTTTTATAAGTATAGTATAAGTCTAAAATGTGTTTTATAAGTATAGTATAAGCCTAAAATGTGTTTCATAAGTATAGTATAAGCCTAAAATGTGTTTCATAAGTATAGTATAAGCATAAAATGTGTTTTATAAGTATAGTATAAGCCTAAAATGTGTTTTATAAGTATAGTATAAGCCTAAAATGTGTTTCATAAGTATAGTATAAGTCTAAAATGTGTTTCATAAGTATAGTATAAGCCTAAAATGTGTTTTATAAGTATAGTATAAGTCTAAAATGTGTTTTATAAGTATAGTATAAGTTTAAATGTGTTTTATAAGTATAGTATAAGCCTAAAATGTGTTTCATAAGTATAGTATAAGTCTAAAATGTGTTTTATAAGTATAGTATAAGCCTAAAATGTGTTTCATAAGTATAGTATAAGTCTAAAATGTGTTTCATAAGTATAGTATAAGCCTAAAATGTGTTTTATAAGTATAGTATAAGTCTAAAATGTGTTTCATAAGTATAGTATAAGTCTAAAATGTGTTTTATAAGTATAGTATAAGCCTAAAATGTGTTTTATAAGTATAGTATAAGCCTAAAATGTGTTTCATAAGTATAGTATAAGCCTAAAATGTGTTTTATAAGTATAGTATAAGCCTAAAATGTGTTTCATAAGTATAGTATAAGCCTAAAATGTGTTTCATAAGTATAGTATAAGCCTAAAATGTGTTTCATAAGTATAGTATAAGCCTAAAATGTGTTTCATAAGTATAGTATAAGTCTAAAATGTGTTTCATAAGTATAGTATAAGCCTAGAATGTGTTTTATAAGTATAGTATAAGCCTAAAATGTGTTTCATAAGTATAGTATAAGCCTAAAATGTGTTTCATAAGTATAGTATAAGTCTAAAATGTGTTTCATAAGTATAGTATAAGCCTAAAATGTGTTTCATAAGTATAGTATAAGCCTAAAATGTGTTTTATAAGTATAGTATAAGTTTAAATGTGTTTTATAAGTATAGTATAAGCCTAAAATGTGTTTTATAAGTATAGTATAAGCCTAAAATGTGTTTTATAAGTATAGTATAAGTTTAAATGTGTTTTATAAGTATAGTATAAGCCTAAAATGTGTTTCATAAGTATAGTATAAGCCTAAAATGTGTTTTATAAGTATAGTATAAGCCTAAAATGTGTTTCATAAGTATAGTATAAGCCTAAAATGTGTTTCATAAGTATAGTATAAGCCTAAAATGTGTTTCATAAGTATAGTATAAGCCTAAAATGTGTTTTAAGTATAGTATAAGTCTAAAATGTGTTTCATAAGTATAGTATAAGCCTAAAATGTGTTTTATAAGTATAGTATAAGCCTAAAATGTGTTTCATAAGTATAGTATAAGCCTAAAATGTGTTTTATAAGTATAGTATAAGTTTAAATGTGTTTTATAAGTATAGTATAAGCCTAAAATGTGTTTCATAAGTATAGTATAAGCCTAAAATGTGTTTTATAAGTATAGTATAAGCCTAAAATGTGTTTTATAAGTATAGTATAAGTTTAAATGTGTTTTATAAGTATAGTATAAGTTTAAATGTGTTTTATAAGTAAAGTATAAGCCTAAAATGTGTTTTATAAGTATAGTATAAGTTTAAATGTGTTTTATAAGTATAGTATAAGTTTAAATGTGTTTTATAAGTAAAGTATAAGCCTAAAATGTGTTTTATAAGTATAGTATAAGTTTAAATGTGTTTTATAAGTATAGTATAAGCCTAAAATGTGTTTTAAGTATAGTATAAGCCTAAAATGTGTTTCATAAGTATAGTATAAGCCTAAAATGTGTTTTAAGTATAGTATAAGCCTAAAATGTGTTTTAAGTATAGTATAAGCCTAAAATGTGTTTTATAAGTATAGTATAAGCCTAAAATGTGTTTTAAGTATAGTATAAGCCTAAAATGTGTTTCATAACTATAGTATAAGCCTAAAATGTGTTTTCTAAGTATAGTATAAGTTTAAATGTGTTTTATGAGTATAGTATAAGCCTAAAATGTGTTTTATAAGTATAGTATAAGTTTAAATGTGTTTTATAAGTATAGTATAAGTCTAAAATGTGTTTTATAAGTATAGTATAAGTTTAAATGTGTTTTATAAGTATAGTATAAGCCTAAAATGTGTTTCATAAGTATAGTATAAGTCTAAAATGTGTTTTATAAGTATAGTATAAGCCTAAAATGTGTTTCATAAGTATAGTATAAGTCTAAAATGTGTTTCATAAGTATAGTATAAGCCTAAAATGTGTTTTATAAGTATAGTATAAGTCTAAAATGTGTTTTATAAGTATAGTATAAGCCTAAAATGTGTTTCATAAGTATAGTATAAGTCTAAAATGTGTTTTATAAGTATAGTATAAGCCTAAAATGTGTTTTATAAGTATAGTATAAGCCTAAAATGTGTTTCATAAGTATAGTATAAGCCTAAAATGTGTTTTATAAGTATAGTATAAGCCTAAAATGTGTTTCATAAGTATAGTATAAGCCTAAAATGTGTTTCATAAGTATAGTATAAGCCTAAAATGTGTTTCATAAGTATAGTATAAGCCTAAAATGTGTTTCATAAGTATAGTATAAGTCTAAAATGTGTTTCATAAGTATAGTATAAGCCTAGAATGTGTTTTATAAGTATAGTATAAGCCTAAAATGTGTTTCATAAGTATAGTATAAGCCTAAAATGTGTTTCATAAGTATAGTATAAGTCTAAAATGTGTTTCATAAGTATAGTATAAGCCTAGAATGTGTTTTATAAGTATAGTATAAGCCTAAAATGTGTTTCATAAGTATAGTATAAGCCTAAAATGTGTTTTATAAGTATAGTATAAGTTTAAATGTGTTTTATAAGTATAGTATAAGCCTAAAATGTGTTTTATAAGTATAGTATAAGCCTAAAATGTGTTTTATAAGTATAGTATAAGTTTAAATGTGTTTTATAAGTATAGTATAAGCCTAAAATGTGTTTCATAAGTATAGTATAAGCCTAAAATGTGTTTTATAAGTATAGTATAAGCCTAAAATGTGTTTCATAAGTATAGTATAAGCCTAAAATGTGTTTCATAAGTATAGTATAAGCCTAGAATGTGTTTTATAAGTATAGTATAAGCCTAAAATGTGTTTCATAAGTATAGTATAAGCCTAAAATGTGTTTTATAAGTATAGTATAAGTTTAAATGTGTTTTATAAGTATAGTATAAGCCTAAAATGTGTTTTATAAGTATAGTATAAGCCTAAAATGTGTTTTATAAGTATAGTATAAGTTTAAATGTGTTTTATAAGTATAGTATAAGCCTAAAATGTGTTTCATAAGTATAGTATAAGCCTAAAATGTGTTTCATAAGTATAGTATAAGCCTAAAATGTGTTTTATAAGTATAGTATAAGCCTAAAATGTGTTTTATAAGTATAGTATAAGCCTAAAATGTGTTTCATAAGTATAGTATAAGCCTAAAATGTGTTTTATAAGTATAGTATAAGTTTAAATGTGTTTTATAAGTATAGTATAAGCCTAAAATGTGTTTCATAAGTATAGTATAAGCCTAAAATGTGTTTTATAAGTATAGTATAAGCCTAAAATGTGTTTTATAAGTATAGTATAAGTTTAAATGTGTTTTATAAGTATAGTATAAGTTTAAATGTGTTTTATAAGTAAAGTATAAGCCTAAAATGTGTTTTATAAGTATAGTATAAGTTTAAATGTGTTTTATAAGTATAGTATAAGTTTAAATGTGTTTTATAAGTAAAGTATAAGCCTAAAATGTGTTTTATAAGTATAGTATAAGTTTAAATGTGTTTTATAAGTATAGTATAAGCCTAAAATGTGTTTTAAGTATAGTATAAGCCTAAAATGTGTTTTAAGTATAGTATAAGCCTAAAATGTGTTTTATAAGTATAGTATAAGCCTAAAATGTGTTTTAAGTATAGTATAAGCCTAAAATGTGTTTCATAAGTATAGTATAAGCCTAAAATGTGTTTTATAAGTATAGTATAAGTTTAAATGTGTTTTATGAGTATAGTATAAGCCTAAAATGTGTTTTATAAGTATAGTATAAGTTTAAATGTGTTTTATAAGTATAGTATAAGTTTAAATGTGTTTCATAAGTATAGTATAAGCCTAAAATGTGTTTTATAAGTATAGTATAAGCCTAAAATGTGTTTTATAAGTATAGTATAAGTCTAAAATGTGTTTCATAAGTATAGTATAAGCCTAAAATGTGTTTCATAAGTATAGTATAAGTCTAAAATGTGTTTCATAAGTATAGTATAAGTCTAAAATGTGTTTCATAAGTGTAGTATAAGCCTAAAATGTGTTTTATAAGTATAGTATAAGCCTAAAATGTGTTTCATAAGTATAGTATAAGCCTAAAATGTGTTTCATAAGTATAGTATAAGTCTAAAATGTGTTTCATAAGTATAGTATAAGCCTAAAATGTGTTTCATAAGTATAGTATAAGTCTAAAATGTGTTTCATAAGTATAGTATAAGTCTAAAATGTGTTTCATAAGTATAGTATAAGCCTAAAATGTGTTTTATAAGTATAGTATAAGTTTAAATGTGTTTTATAAGTATAGTATAAGTTTAAATGTGTTTTATAAGTAAAGTATAAGCCTAAAATGTGTTTTATAAGTATAGTATAAGTTTAAATGTGTTTTATAAGTATAGTATAAGTTTAAATGTGTTTTATAAGTATAGTACAAGTTTAAATGTGTTTTATAAGTATAGTATAAGTTTAAATGTGTTTTATAAGTATAGTATAAGCCTAAAATGTGTTTTAAGTATAGTATAAGCCTAAAATGTGTTTCATAAGTATAGTATAAGCCTAAAATGTGTTTTAAGTATAGTATAAGCCTAAAATGTGTTTTAAGTATAGTATAAGCCTAAAATGTGTTTTATAAGTATAGTATAAGCCTAAAATGTGTTTTAAGTATAGTATAAGCCTAAAATGTGTTTTATAAGTATAGTATAAGCCTAAAATGTGTTTTAAGTATAGTATAAGCCTAAAATGTGTTTTATAAGTATAGTATAAGTTTAAATGTGTTTTATGAGTATAGTATAAGCCTAAAATGTGTTTTATAAGTATAGTATAAGTTTAAATGTGTTTTATAAGTATAGTATAAGTTTAAATGTGTTTCATAAGTATAGTATAAGCCTAAAATGTGTTTTATAAGTATAGTATAAGCCTAAAATGTGTTTTATAAGTATAGTATAAGTCTAAAATGTGTTTCATAAGTATAGTATAAGCCTAAAATGTGTTTCATAAGTATAGTATAAGTCTAAAATGTGTTTCATAAGTATAGTATAAGCCTAAAAAGTGTTTTAAGTATAGTATAAGTCTAAAATGTGTTTCATAAGTATAGTATAAGCCTAAAATGTGTTTTATAAGTATAGTATAAGCCTAAAATGTGTTTCATAAGTATAGTATAAGCCTAAAATGTGTTTTATAAGTATAGTATAAGTTTAAATGTGTTTTATAAGTATAGTATAAGCCTAAAATGTGTTTTATAAGTATAGTATAAGCCTAAAATGTGTTTTATAAGTATAGTATAAGTTTAAATGTGTTTTATAAGTATAGTATAAGTTTAAATGTGTTTTATAAGTATAGTATAAGCCTAAAATGTGTTTTAAGTATAGTATAAGCCTAAAATGTGTTTTATAAGTATAGTATAAGCCTAAAATGTGTTTTAAGTATAGTATAAGCCTAAAATGTGTTTTATAAGTATAGTATAAGCCTAAAATGTGTTTTAAGTATAGTATAAGCCTAAAATGTGTTTTAAGTATAGTATAAGCCTAAAATGTGTTTTATAAGTATAGTATAAGCCTAAAATGTGTTTCATAAGTATAGTATAAGTCTAAAATGTGTTTCATAAGTATAGTATAAGTCTAAAATGTGTTTCATAAGTATAGTATAAGTCTAAAATGTGTTTTAAGTATAGTATAAGCCTAAAATGTGTTTTATAAGTATAGTATAAGCCTAAAATGTGTTTCATAAGTATAGTATAAGTCTAAAATGTGTTTCATAAGTATAGTATAAGCCTAAAATGTGTTTTAAGTATAGTATAAGCCTAAAATGTGTTTTATAAGTATAGTATAAGCCTAAAATGTGTTTTAAGTATAGTATAAGCCTAAAATGTGTTTTATAAGTATAGTATAAGCCTAAAATGTGTTTCATAAGTATAGTATAAGTCTAAAATGTGTTTCATAAGTATAGTATAAGCCTAAAATGTGTTTTATAAGTATAGTATAAGTTTAAATGTGTTTTATAAGTATAGTATAAGCCTAAAATGTGTTTCATAAGTATAGTATAAGCCTAAAATGTGTTTTATAAGTATAGTATAAGCCTAAAATGTGTTTCATAAGTATAGTATAAGCCTAAAATGTGTTTCATAAGTATAGTATAAGCCTAAAATGTGTTTCATAAGTATAGTATAAGCCTAAAATGTGTTTTATAAGTATAGTATAAGTTTAAATGTGTTTTATAAGTATAGTATAAGCCTAAAATGTGTTTTAAGTATAGTATAAGCCTAAAATGTGTTTTAAGTATAGTATAAGCCTAAAATGTGTTTTATAAGTATAGTATAAGCCTAAAATGTGTTTTAAGTATAGTATAAGCCTAAAATGTGTTTCATAAGTATAGTATAAGCCTAAAATGTGTTTTATAAGTATAGTATAAGTTTAAATGTGTTTTATGAGTATAGTATAAGCCTAAAATGTGTTTTATAAGTATAGTATAAGTTTAAATGTGTTTTATAAGTATAGTATAAGTTTAAATGTGTTTCATAAGTATAGTATAAGCCTAAAATGTGTTTTATAAGTATAGTATAAGTCTAAAATGTGTTTTATAAGTATAGTATAAGTTTAAATGTGTTTTATAAGTATAGTATAAGCATAAAATGTGTTTTATAAGTATAGTATAAGTTTAAATATGTTTTATAAGTATAGTATAAGCCTAAAATGTGTTTTATAAGTATAGTATAAGTTTAAATGTGTTTTATGAGTATAGTATAAGCCTAAAATGTGTTTTATAAGTATAGTATAAGTTTAAATGTGTTTTATAAGTATAGTATAAGTTTAAATGTGTTTCATAAGTATAGTATAAGCCTAAAATGTGTTTTATAAGTATAGTATAAGTCTAAAATGTGTTTTATAAGTATAGTATAAGTTTAAATATGTTTTATAAGTATAGTATAAGTTTAAATGTGTTTTATAAGTATAGTATGAGCATAAAATGTGTTTTATAAGTATAGTATAAGTTTAAATATGTTTTATAAGTATAGTATAAGCCTAAAATGTGTTTTATAAGTATAGTATAAGTCTAAAATGTGTTTTATAAGTATAGTATAAGCCTAAAATGTGTTTTAAGTATAGTATAAGCCTAAAATGTGTTTTATAAGTATAGTATAAGTCTAAAATGTGTTTTATAAGTATAGTATAAGTTTAAATATGTTTTATAAGTATAGTATAAGCCTAAAATGTGTTTTATAAGTATAGTATAAGTCTAAAATGTGTTTTATAAGTATAGTATAAGCCTAAAATGTGTTTTAAGTATAGTATAAGCCTAAAATGTGTTTTATAAGTATAGTATAAGCCTAAAATGTGTTTTATAAGTATAGTATAAGTCTAAAATGTGTTTTATAAGTATAGTATAAGTTTAAATGTGTTTTATAAGTATAGTATAAGCATAAAATGTGTTTTATAAGTATAGTATAAGTTAAAATGTTTTATAAGTATAGTATAAGCCTAAAATGTGTTTTATAAGTATAGTATAAGTCTAAAATGTGTTTTATAAGTATAGTATAAGTTTAAATGTGTTTTATAAGTATAGTATAAGCCTAAAATGTGTTTCATGAGTATAGTATAAGCCTAAAATGTGTTTTATAAGTATAGTATAAGCCTAAAATGTGTTTTAAAAGTATAGTATAAGCCTAAAATGTGTTTTATAAGTATAGTATAAGCCTAAAATGTGTTTTATAAGTATAGTATAAGCCTAAAATGTGTTTCATAAGTATAGTATAAGTTTAAATGTGTTTTATAAGTATAGTATAAGCCTAAAATGTGTTTTATAAGTATAGTATAAGCCTAAAATGTGTTTTATAAGTATAGTATAAGCCTAAAATGTGTTTCATAATTATAGTATAAGCCTAAAATGTGTTTTAATGAAATTTTTGATGAGGATTATATGATCTTTGAATAATATCAGTCTTTAAATGCAAAATATTTAAAGTGCACCTGAAGTATACTCACAAAAGTATATCTTTAATTGTACTTCTACACAATTAAAGTGCATTAATTAATTAGTTGTTGCAATTTAGCAGACTTTAATTAAGTATACTAAAAGTACAATTGCAGGACATTTTATTAAGTACATAAAAATGAAAATGTATTTGTAGTAGGCTATACTTAGCATGAAATATATTTAATAAGTATATTTATTTATGTTTCTGTCACTGCTTACATGTTTGTGATTATTTTTCATATTTGCATTTGTCTTTCTCTTTGGCTTGATGCTTCCAGTTGACAAAAAGCCCTTAAATACACTAAAACGCCGCTGACAGAGTTTAGTCGCTCAGGATAGATGAAAGCAGTTAGGCCACTGATCAGGGCAATGTTTAATCATTAAGATAAAGTGTTCACGCCGGAGCCGTTGTGGTAAATTTATGCATAGAGCCACATTCATCACGGCCTCAGAAGCCAGAAAAGAAAGTGTTGCTTAATAAATCAGCCGATTTGAGGCCGGATGGAGAGTCACCTGAAGAAGCAGCTGTTTGAATATTCCCCGCACCACTAATCATGCTGTAAGATCACGCCGGTGGTCTGACCGTCGCTCGTTACCTCTGATAAAACCTGTATCCCCGGACGAAAACACGGTCTGAAAAGATATGCATCCCACTATAACTTTCGCCAGGTAACAAGAAACTCGTCCATATTCAGCAGTGTTATTAAACATGATGTGAAGTACTCACAAAATAAAACACTTGATGATGCACATCATCTGTACATTTTTGGGAGTGGGGTGGGGGGGTACATATTTTGGCATATTCTGATAAGACAAGTATACTGCAATTGCTTTTTGTGTATTTAAATGCAATGCATTATTAAATGATTCTGAAAATAATTCACACTGCAAAAAATTATTCTCTTAGTGTTTTTGTTTTCTAGTATAAATATCTAAACATTCTTGAATCAAGATGCATTTACTGTACAAGTGAAATGATTTAAGATATTAAGGCCTGGTTTCACAGACAGGGTTTAGACTAAGCCAGGATTAGGCCATAGTTCAATTAGGACATTTAAGTAATTTTTATAAACGTGCTTAGAAAAAAAACATTACTGGTGTGCATTTTGAGACAAAATAAAGGCACTGATATATTTTAAGATCAGTCAAACGATAACTTAAACAATTCACGTGTTATAGCTTTATTAACCTTTTTATTTTGTGAATACTTCATATCATGTCTAATAACACACTGCAAAATATGATTCTCTTACTTAGTGTTTTTGTCTTGTTTTCTAGTATAAATATCTAAACATTCTTGAATCAAGATGCATTTACTGTACAAGTGAAATGATTTAAGATATTATGTCTTGTTTTCTGTAAACTAAATATAAAAATGTTGTTAGTTTTTGCTTAAAACAAGCAAAAATATCTGCAAATGGGGTCAGAAAAATAATATTAATTCAAAGGCTAAACAAGATTATTTTTCTTACCCCATTGGCAGATATATTGGCACAAAAACACTCTTAAAAATAAAAGCTGCCATAGAAGAACCATTTTTGGTTCCACACAGAACCATTCAGTCAAAGAACATCTCTTTTTTACCTTTTCATAATCTGAAGAACCTTATTTCGTCATAAAGAAGCTTGAAAGGTTCTTCAGATGTTAAAAGCTCTTTATGGAACCATTTAGACAAAAAGGCTCTAATATTGCATCATGAAGCACTTTTATTTTTAAGAGTGTACACTTTTTAATCAGGGTAAGTACCTTGGCAGGACACCGGGAACCCGAGGTTCTGCTCTGGAGAAGTTTGGTGTGGAGCAAATGAAAACAGATTGCCGTGTCCGAGGATCTGATGCTCTCTCAAAGCCCTCGATACGGCAGTTTTACAGCCGGCCGCTCTGTATTTGTCTGGCTAATGTGAGCTCTCCTCTCTCAGATGTGTGAGAAGGGCTCGTTCTCCGCTCCCTCTGAAACTAATTAGCGGCGAGGGCCGGGGCGAGGGGAGACGGTGACGCTGAGACGCAGACACCCCTGAAACAATAGATGCTGGTACGGTTAACCTGATCGAGCATCAGCGCTTCATTATCGCCTGATGATTTCCATTCAGTCACTGGGATGCATGAAAACACCACTCGTGTTAATAGCAGGACTGGACGATGCATTCAATGCATTCACCGCTGATATCAAATAAAGCAACAGCTATTAATTCACTGCAAAAAATTATTTCTTACTTTTCCAGCATAAATATCTATCATTATTGAATCAAGATGCATTTACTGTACAAGTCAAATTAAGATAATAAGTCTTGTTTTCAAAAATTTTTTTTTTTTTTTTAATTTTTTGCTTAAAACAAGCAAAAATATCTGCCAATGGGATAAGAAAAATAATCTTAATTCAAAGGCTAAACAAGATTATTTACTGTACTGTTTTAAAGATCTCATTGATTTACATTGCAATCATCAGAATTGCTCCAAATTCATATGTGCACAAAAAAGCACAAAAGCAGTCATAAGTAACACAGGTATATTTGTAGCAATAGCCAACAATACATTGTATGAGTCAAAATTATACATTTTTCTTTTATGCCAAAAATCATTAGGATATTAAGATCATGTTCCATGAAGATATTTAGTAAATTTCCTACCTTAAATATATCAAAACTTAATTTTTGATTAGTAATATGCATTGCTAAGAACTTCATTTGAACAACTTTAAAGGTGATTTTCTCAATATTTAGATTTTTTTGCATCCTCAGATTCCAGATTTACAAATATTGTCCTATCATAACAAACCATACATCAATGGAAAGCGTATTTATTCAGCTTTCAAATGATGCATAAACTCAATTTCAAAAAAATGACTGGTTTTGTGCTCCAGGGTCACATATTTTGCTCAGTTTGAGTCCTTAATATTCTCACTATATCAGACTACATGAGCTATAAAAGCCTGATGCATGTTCCATTTCAGAAACTCAGGTTTTACAGGGTTAAATCATCAGTGAAGATGATATTTTATCACGTGCATCAAATCAAGAGACGAGCCACCGCTGAATACACGGCTGGCGTTTATGAAGTGTCGCGATCGGCCGCGTGTCTGTTTGGGATGGACAGGCCGGTTCTGGTGCCGGATCAATAGCAGCTGAATGCCATCTGCTTGGGGCAGCAGAACGCCAGCGCAGCCCCGCGCCATGCATCTTCCACTATTGAAAGGTTATTTTTATGCGAGTAAACAATTCATCCTCTGGTCTCGGTGCGTTCTGCTCATTTACCCCGCTCTCGGTCGATAGCGTATGCAAAACGGGTAAAAAAAAAAAAATTGAATCCTAGGAGTGAAGCTGATGCCCAGGTGACAACAAATCGATGAGGCTCTCTGTGAAACTGTGACGTGCGGTCAGAGTGTTTTATAGCCGCTCATGCAAATCAGAGTCCCAACAACACAAGCTTTCTGAACTCTTTAACCGCTGCGAGAGCCAGATAAGACAGAATCCACTTTTTAGCTTCAATTAATGACAGCGGGGCACATCTGGCTCCTGTTTTTTGGACGGACGCGTTTGGGAAGACGCGGATTGTTTGGCTCTCATTAGATTTTCTGCGCTCCGGCTATTAGTGATAAATGTACTGCTGCATTCACTGTCAAGTTAATCAATGCTGCCAAAGTTTTGTTGACCTAACAGCAATCTATAAAGCAAAGGCGCTTCATTTTTTAGCTTGCTCGTAGCGTGACAACTCTGTCGGCCCCTCGGCGCTCTGATACTCCTTCAAAGGGCCCCGCGCTTCACTTGAAGGGCTCTCGGCAAATTGAAATACTGTCTTTAAAAGCGGGGCAATTGCTGTGACGCCTCGCCTGTCAAAGAAATTGTTTAAAAACCAGAGTCGCTCAAACAGATCCAGTTTGATGGTTAAAACACTGGCAAATCGATAACTTCACAGATGATAGAACGTTGTCAAGTGTTAAAAAAAGCCCCATTTTCTTTGACAACAAACCCCTTGTTTTCACTAAAAAGACGAGCGCTGGGAAATCGAAGGCTTGTGAGATGAAATAAGAGCTGGAGCTCAAATGTATGGTACTGTCAGCAGCCGTCCGCTCAAACAAACGACCACCGCACACTTTCAAACGCAATTATGGCCTTATGAAATATGAATTTACATTGATTTTCCCCAGCGTTTCCCATGGTCATTCAGGTCTGCGTGTGAAATACTCCCAGTATAAATTATGAAAGCGAGTCGACGTCATGCAAGCGTTGTGTTTGCTGTTATGATTATGATTTTTCCCCTGCAGATGGACAGTAATATAATTGCACGTAACTCTGGTCCCCAGCTGCACATGTTTGTCCGTAACAGGACCACAATTACTGCTGAGAGGGAGACGGAGGGCCGTAACCCGGCTAGAGAATACTGATTAACCTTTTTCAGGCCGTTGACAAATGAATCGCATCAAGCGTGTGCGACAGCATTTATCACTGCCCGTCTACACTTAGAGTCGCGGGGAAATAACAGGCTTGTGCTAATAAAAGCAAGCTGCGTGCCACAGTGCATTATGTCAGCGGCCCAATCGCCCGACATCCGTCTTCTTTGATCCGGCACAGAAAACCAGAAGTCGTTTTCAGAGTCTGGATGTGAAAAAGACACAAATGCATCAATAACACCAGCCTTTATTTGATAAACTAACATGTTAAAATGAGTTATAAAATGATTAAGGCATCTTACATTGATGCAGTGTCTGATGAACATGATGCAGGATGGCTGACTATTAGAATGCAGTTATATGAGCCAAAAATTCAAGATATTTTTTTTTTCTTATATTTATATCATATGATATAGTTTAGCAATATCACACCAGCAAGAGTGCTGTTTCTCCCTAATATCTGCACCACTGCAAATGTGATTTACATAAGACGTTAATATTGTGTTTTAGATTCAATATTGGCTGTTTTTGCTCAATTTCGCAAATGAAAATATTTCCAATCAAAGCCACAGCAGAACTGTTGAGCGTCGCCAAAAAACACACAGCGGTGATTCATTACTGAATTAATCCATGGCTTTGAACGAATCAAGTGAGACAGTGATTCATTCATAGAGACAATCACTTGCTTCGTTTCTGAATGAATCAGCCGTTTGAACGAATCGAGTGAGTCAATAATTCAGTGATTCATTCATAAAAGCAGTCACTTGCTTCATTTCGGAATGAATCAGCCGTTTGAACGAATCGAGTGAGTCAATGATTCAGTGATTCATTCATAAAAAAAGTCACTTGCTTCATTTATATATTTTATATTATATATTTAGTCATTTAGCAGACGCTTTTATCCAAAGCGACTTATCAATGCGGACAACAGAAGCAATCAAGTGTAGTATTAAAACAACTAAAAACAGATCCAAAACTAAAAGCTAAAACTTTATAATCAGCCGTTTGAACGAATCGAGTGAGTCAATTGTTCAGTGACTCATTAATAAAGTGAGTCACTTGCTTAATTTCTAAATGAATCAGCTGTTTAAACGAATCAAATGAGGGAATGATTCAGTGACTGTTTTATAAAGGCAGTCACTTGCTTTGTTTCTGAATGAATCAGTCGTTTGAACAAACTGGTTGAGTGAATGATTCAATGACTCACTCATTAAGACAGTGACTTGCTGCCAACTACTGGCTACTGAGTATAATTTAATTATTTTCAAAATCATTTAATATTTCAATCAGCATTATTATATAATGTTGAATCTAAATATTTCTTTCTAAAACTACTTTTTGTAATGTCTATGCAATGCTTTTCTCATTTAACACAATAATGATGATTTAAATGATATTTTGGGGGTAAATTCTCAGCCAAACTTGACGTGTGATGAATTTATTAATCAGTGTATCATGTAATTAATTTTATGAAAAATTGTAATCGCTTGACAGAACAAAAACAAGTAAAAACATCAGAAAGGAGCTTCATTTACAAACATAAACGGCTTTAATTCTTCAGACGCTGCTCTAGTGATGAATGAGGTGTCGGTGAATCATTTCGACCGAGTCTTTTTCCACAAAAGGTCACTTATCTGACACGTTACGGTGAAATTTGCATTTCCGCATGCGTTTATTGACCTCTGCGTTTGCCATTAATGCCTTTCTGTCCGTGATGTGTTCACTCAGCGCTCAATTAACACAGATCTCTAATTACACCTGCGTTATTATGCGTCCAATGGAGAACGATGAGCGAGCGAGCCACAACCCGGCCTAATTTTGCTTCCATAATGAGGAATTAAAAGGGAAGCGTGCGCACAAATGATGATACAACTCGTGCCCAACGGCGCTTCGACGCTCATCAATTTTCCTTCATTCCCGTATCATTCCCGCTCCGAATGTAATGGCTAACGAGAACAAAAGCCTTGTGTCCACACACATTTTGGGGAAACAAGCCCAATCGGGTGTGCGAGGGAGAATTATTTTTCTTTATTAAGTGACCCGTGTCCCTGGAGATACAAAAGAAAGCAAACAATTAATCTTTTCCTATTGGTTGGGTGCAAACGGGCTCGGGCCGGGATGAAGGCGCTCCGTACCTGTGGCAGAGACGGGTAATTAGGCCTGGCCTGGGGAATAAATGGATTCCAGCTTCAAGTGTGCTGAGCTTTCAGGCCGTGACAGCGCTCTCGCCCCCCAGAACAACATCTCCGCTGGAACCATCACCTATGACCAAAAACAGCAGAATAATTAACAAGATCCAATGTATTAATTGCTGCGAGCCATTAAAAATGGCCAGAGAAAGTGCATTAATTGCTGTTCCTAACAAAGTGTTTAATCAAATTAAGGCCGAGCGTTCGGTTCACAGTTGGCTAAGCAGGACAAGCTTCTGCCAGCCTGGAAAAAACATCCAGCAATATCAATAACGCTCGGAGCGGAGAGAATAAGGCTGCTTTGTTTGAACAGTTTAACTGCACTTATAGCAGCGATCAGTGCGAATGAACCACGAACGGATTCAGTAGGAATCTCAAACAGGCATGTGGTTATTGGACAATATTAGGGATTTTATGCAGCATATATATGTGACCCTGGACCACAAAACCAGTCATAAGGGTAATTAAAAAAATAATAATAATAATCTTTCCATTGATGTATGGTTTGTTAGGATAGGACAATATTAGTGATTTTATGCACCATATATATGTGACACTGCACCAGTCATAAGAGTCAGTTTTTTTAAATTGAGTTTAATGCATCATCTGAAAGCTGAATAATAAATATTTGAAAATCTGGAATCTGAGGGTGCAAAAAAATCAAGAAATCATCTTTAAAGTTCAAATGAAGTTCTTAGCAATGCATATTACTAATCAATAATTAAGTTTTGATATATTTATGGTAGGAAATTTACTAAATATCTTCATGGAACATGATCTTAATATCCTAATGATTTTTGGCATAAAAGAAAAATGTATAATTTTGACTCATACAATGTATTGTTGTCTATTGCTACAAATATACCTGTGTTACTTATGACTGCTTTTGTGCTCCAGGGACACATATGTATCAGCATCAGTCAATATTTATTTATTTATCATCTATTTTATTAACAATTTATTTATGATTTAATGCCATATCAGATGCAATGGCTATATAATGTCA
>CM041804.1:37420172-37437672 GCA_023376895.1 Aspiorhynchus laticeps | reverse complement strand
CAGATTATTCACTCAGTGCCAGCTGTCAGTCTGGGGCTGCACACTTCAGGGACAGCGTATCACACATAAAATCAATAACTGTTCGCAATTAAATACGTTTCCTTCCTTTTCTTGTAAGTCGATCAAATCCATTGCAATGAACGACATCGGAGATGTTTAATTCACAATCATTCGGAGCATTATCCCTGCTGGCGTTCACTCTCCGGAGCAGAGCGCAAACCACCTGTCACTCAAGTGGCCACGCCCTTAATTATGCAGAACTTTAAGGCTTAATATAATTTAAACGGATGAGTTATAAAAATATTCACCCCCCTCACAGATGTCACGAAGGGCAAAATTAGCTATATAGACCAAAACCACTTTTTGTACCAGGCTGTAAACATATTTTTTTCTGCTGTAAAGTTGGGCATTTTAACATGGGATTGACTCCCTTTTAGAGCCCGCCTCTAGTGGCCAGTCGATGAATTACAGTTTTAGTCACTTCCGTGTTGGTTTCAAGAGAGCGAGCGGGAGGTTGCCGCTTGGTTCTCACGCAGAGAAAAATACATCGCAGAGCAAACTGACAACGTGCCGACAGAACAGCACAAAATAAACATGAATGAACATCAGAAGGCATATTGTTTCAACTGTGGAAAGACGTCAATACACAACATTTTTCAAGTTCAAGACCGACGTTTATTTACTCTCCTGCTGGTTTGTTTGGCAGATTCGACGATATGATTGGTCAGATCACCTGTCAATCAAACTCTCAGTGAAGGGTGAATTGCGAGAAAAGACAATTATGTGATAAAAAAGTCACAATTACTTTTTTTATGTATTTATTTATATTTATATATTTATTAAGAGAATTGCAAGATATAAATTCTGAATTTTTCAAAATAGCTAGTTAGTGAGTTTACATCTTGCATTTCTTTTTTTACTCACAATTGAGACTTTTTCCTCACAATTCTAGGAAAGAATACAGACTTTTGAGAAAAGTCGCAATTATTATTCTTTTTTTTGTCAAGAAACAAGCTTCCACAGCCAAAGCCTTTTGGATCCCATTAAAAAAATTATTTAAAATGTATTTAATCCCATTATTTTCATTTGTTACTTGAAATAAAATAAATGTTAGCTTAAATAAAACAAAATATAAAAACTTAAACTTGTATTTTAGCTAGTTGCCAAGGCAACAATTTTGTTACTTGAAATAAAATAAATGTTAGCTTAAATAATATAAAATATTAAAAAACATTGAACTTATTATATTTTAGCTGGTTGCCAAGGCAACAATTTTGTTGCTTGAAATAAAATTAATTTTAGCTTAAATAATATAAAATATTAAAAAACATTGAAATTATTATATTTTAGCTGGTTGCCAAGGCAACAATTTTGTTGCTTGAAATAAAATTAATTTTAGCTTAAATAAAATAAAATATAAAAAACATTGAAATTATTATATTTTAGCTGGTTGCCAAGGCAACAATTTTGTTACTTGAAATAAAATTAATTTTAGCTTAAATAAAATAAAATATAAAAAACATTGAAATTATTATATTTTAGCTGGTTGCCAAGGCAACAATTTTGTTGCTTGAAATAAAATTAATGTTAGCTTAAATAAAATAAAATATAAAAAAACATTGAAATTATTATATTTTAGCTATTTGCGAAGGAAACAATTTCGTTGCTTAAAATAAAATTAATGTTAGCTAAAATAAAATATAAAAAACATTGAACTTATTATATTTTAGCTATTTGCCAAGGCAAGAATTCACTCTTTTTTTGTTTAAATAGTAAAAAAACTAAAACTATAATTATAACTTTAAAAAAAACTATAGACATATTTAAAAAAAAAAAAAAAAAAAATGACAAAAACACAACAAAATGACTAAACCTTCAACTAAAATTACAGAAACTTCAACAAAAACATAAAATCTAATTTAATATATGTACTAAAATAACCCGACCCAGAACATCGGTGGGTTTGCACAAGAACGCACCACTCACACGTTCTCCAGAAAATGTCAAAATCATGTTTGAATGCTGTAATTGTGTGTTTTTCTGGGTGCAACACTACAAGCGCCGCACATAAAGCCAGCATCTGATCGTCCCGCAGCGAGACTGAGGTCAACATCAGGTGCACCGGCCACCCTAATTACAACCAAAACACATGCGGCGGGGGCGTCCCGGGGTCAGAGGTCAGAGGTCGAGCGGTGGGGGCGGGGTACGGCTCACTGCATCTGAAACAGCATTCAGTATTTCTTAAATCCGCTCAATACATATGAACACACGCAAACCTCGTCCTCATAATCCGTGACACGTGGAATTAACCCGATGTGATTATTCGTTTGCGATCCCCGCTCGCGCTCTTTGTTTTTAACACAGAAACAGGTCTTTCTCTAGTTCAACGACTTTACCTGTTTACGGCTCCTGTAAAACAGAGCTACTAAATTACTCATATCGGCCCTCTAGAGGCAGACGAGTCCAAACAAAGCAGAGTTTTTCGTCCGGAGTCTAAAAATAAGCCGATGCTAAAGGTTTCCTGCAGCTCGCAGCCACGCGGCCCTTAACCTTTCCCAAAGTTGTAGATGAAATGTCAGCTGGAGACCCTCAGGTATAAGTTAGCCGGCTAACCAGACAGCAGCACCATATGAATCACTGTCATTCTAAATGTAGAATCAGCAATTCTAGAGCCGTCCTATCTGGAAACGTAACGGCGAGGTGCTCCAGGAGCTCTGCTATTGATTTTTCTCCCAAACAAAGAGACTTTTGCGAATACATGATACATCATAATCATGTAATTTGTACCTTTGCGTCAAGCTGGGAAAGACGTGGATCTGTACGTAAACGTGAGCGGATGCTTCGGGTCGGATTTTACAGAACAAACGTCAGAAGTTTGGAAGAAACTTCATTAATGCGATGTTTCATATTATGACGAAACTCATCACATTTCTGGCTGGAATACACTGCTGTTCAATAGTTTGGGATCAGTAATAGCTCATCAAGGCTGTATCCATTTGATCAAAAATACAGAAAAAAAATGTGAAATATTATTGCAATTTAAAATAACAGTTTTCTATTTTAATATACTTTAAAATATAATTTATTTCTGTGATCAAAGCTGTATTTTCAGCATCATTACTGCAGTCTTCAGTGTCACATGATCTTCAGAAATCATAATAATATGCTGATTTATTATCAATGTTGGAATCCGTTGTGCTGCTTCATATTTTTTTGGGATCTGTGATCTTTTTTTTAGGATTCTCTGATTAATAAATAGTTAAATAGAACAGCATTTAAAAAAAATTATAATAATTTGTGTTACAATATACAATGCTATTCATAAGTTTGGGGTCAGTACATTTTTTCTTTCTTTTTTTAAATAAATTAATACTTTTATTCAGGAGGGATGTGTTAAATGAATAAAAAGTCATAGTAAAGACTTATATTGTTAGAAAACATTTCTATTTTGAACAAATTCTGCTCTTTTTAACTTTATATTCATCAAAGAATCAAAGAAAAAATATCACGTTCCAAAAGCAATATGAAGAGTTTCAACACTCATAATAAATCAGCATATTATTATGATTTCTGAAGATCATGTGACACTGAAGACTGCAGTAATGATGCTGAAAATACAGCTTTGATCACAGAAATAAATTAGTTTAAAGTATATTACAGGGGTGCAAACTCGTCAGGAGTGAAAGAGGTGACCCCCCCCCCCCGGAGGAAAGTTAATTAATATAGCACATTTCACACGCAATGGCAAGTCAAACTGCTTTATAGGGAGAAAGACCTTTTTTTGTCTTGTTTCCAGTCCAAATATCTAATATTTCTTAAATCAAATCATTTTTTTTTCAGAAAAAAATAAGTCAAAATAATCTGTTTATTTAGCTTACCCCATTTGCAGTTATTTTGCTTGTTTTAAAGACAAACTCACTTAATCTTGATTTTAATTTCTGAAAACAAGACAATCATTTTTACTTGTCTAGAAAATGCTTCTTGATTTAAGATTTTTTTTATATATTTGGACTAGAAGCAAGACAAAAGCTCTAAGTAGGAAAGCATTTTTAGCAGTGCACCATTCAAGGATAAACACCTTTATATGATTAAAAGACGTTTGAGCGACAACTACGGTCTACAATCAACAAGGATTGTTGTTAAGATGTTACATGAACTTAGTCAGGGCAAATAAACCACTGTACATCTTCACTTCAGCAGCTGACGGGCTAAACGTGAGGTGTTTCTCCGTCTCGAAACAGGCTGACACTTGAGCTGAGTGATACTAATATTACTGTACATTAAACGCTATGCTTTACTTGTAGGTCGAACAGTTCTCAAATCGACTTCACGACCCCCCCACCCTCAAATATTGTTTTTACAGATCTACACGATTCACGTGAATGACCTATTTCAAGGTGAAAACGGCGAATTTCGCCGAAAGGTGACAAGTTTGCACCCCTGATATTAAAACAGGAAACCAATATTAGAAATTGCAATAAGATTTCACAATATTACTGTTTTTTCTGTATTTTTGATTGAATAAATAAAGCCTTGATGAGCAGAAGAGACTCCCTTAAAAACATTAACAATCTTACTGATCACAAACTATTGAGCAGCAGTGTGTGTATAATGACTGTAAACATGTTTTAGGCACAAAATTGAACTCAAATCAATATTTCATGTTAAAAAATCAAAAATCATAATTGTTGTTAATTCCCTTGAAATTGTAATTGCAATTATTAATTACTATTATCATTGAATGATGTTTAAACCATTGTTTGAAGCAACTGCATGCCATATTTTTTATATGATATATAATAAACAAGCTACTTACTGCTTGTTTAAAGCCAAATTACTGCTTTGAAAACACTGAAGAACTTTTATTGCTTTTCTATAGTATTAAGCCTCAAATGTGAACTATGCATTGGATTAATTTCTTCTTTAAATAAAAAAAGTAAAAATACGCATGCTATTATAATGTTATACTAAAATTAAAACAATGGAAAAACCCTTAAAATAATCTGTAGAAAGAAAAAACACATCTTAAGCATGCAGAATAACATAAGTTGACTTTGAACGATTAATTGCTGCTTTAAACGATTATGTAATTGTGACATCCGTATTTGTAATCACAATTAAAAACTTGTTTAATTATGCAGTCCATTTCACACTACAAGTAAATAGATTTTTTAACCCATTTTTAACTATTACTATAACATTACTATTTAGCCTAACTTTTTATATATCTGTTATTTGAGCTAACATAGATCACCATATTTACCCAATTAATTAATCACAGTACATTACAAGCTTTCTGAAATGTTTAAATATGCAAATAAGGGCATGGTCTAATTAAATATGCACTAATTTGCATACATTTCTAAAACATTGGATAAAGCCAGATTCATAAATTCTTCTTTTATCACTCCATAAATCAGAAAATACTGTCAACAGACAGAAAACAAAAACACATTTTCACCATGTTTTTAGGAGTGAAATGTTAAAATATGAACAATTTTGGTGTTTGTAAGAGAAAAATCTCTTTAAAGATATGGATTGAGATTGAAATCTACAAACACAAATAGATAAATTGCAATAAAATAAACAGTTAAATGTGTTTTCTTTACACTATGATGAAGGAATTAATACCAGAATTGACCAGTGCATGAAAACACAGCAGTTTTGCCGGTAGTGTTTAATTATAGATTAATTTTCTATAACTGCACACTGTAAAAAACAAATCCGTAAAATTTACGGTAATAAACTGCAGCTGTGGTTGCCGGAATTCTACCGTAAAAAAATACGGTAACAACATTTTAGGTTTTACGGCTTTAACTTAAATTTACAGTTAAATACCGTAATTTCATTAACTGATATAATGTTAATATGCCTTTGAAATACACTGATATCCACCAAAAGCAGGAGGTGATGAGAAAGTCACATGATCAACCAAAGCCAATCACAAGCAGCTTTTAAATATTAATATATATATAGAAGGTGCATCATTCACACAAACACTAATCACCATCATGCTGAGACTCATTAAACTGAAATATGCAATAAACATTAATATAACAACATTAGATGTAACACACAACCCTAATAAACATAACCGATAAGAAAAAACTAAGAAAGAGTTATTTTCAACGAAAAAACATCAAATTCAAACTAAATTTAAAATGCAACGCAGGGAATTCTGGGAACGTCAGTTTACGGTTTTACAGGAACTTACCGTTAACCATTTACCAGGTTTTTACTGTAGCATTTTCACAGTTTTGCTGTTAAAATCACAGTCATTTTTTACATTAAGTAATTCCAGATTGAAAACATCAGATCAAATTTCTTCTTTTAAACGTCTATGAAACACACGGCAATGTTTTGATTAAACATCGAGATTTCCAGCTCTAGATGTGCATTAATTGTCACTAATGAAGATATTCTGTCGTCTCCAGCCTGAAGAGCTCAGATGCTCGTGTGTGTTTGTGCATCAGTATCAGCGATGCTCGTTCTATCTCTCTCTCTCTCTGTGTTTTCCCAGCATCCTCGGTGCCACGCTGCATCACACCCAGTTTGCCTCGCTGTTCCCGGACAGTCCAAAACACTTTTCCTGATCTCGTTCATCTTGATGGATTGTCAATATATGGATCGTCCCGCTCTCTAATTCAGTGAAAAAATCTAGTTTTCCATTAGTCTCTGCCTTTCTAATTTTCACTGCTGGTTTGCCACGTGTAATTATTAAAGGCAGATTCAAGAAAGCAATTACTGAACCACGGTTTGTATCTTTGAAATCTTAATAAGCAGAAGAAGAGCAGATACAGCTCAGAAAGACTCCGTAGAAAAGTGCTGTTAAATAAAAAACACAGTGAAGCGAAATATTGCATTCCTTCCAAATGTCCCTTTCAAATTATGACTTTCCCTAATGTTAATAATCAATATCTGTTTAGCATACGTGAGCACTTTTGTGTCATTGACGGCAGAACGGTGTCAATAAAGGAGTTTACAGAACAGGTCAAAGGTTAACAGAGCATCATGGCCATTGTAATATAATCTTTTCCAATATTTTTTAATATTTTGTGTAGTTTTGTAATATCCACCTTATGTTTAACATAAAAGCTGCTGCTATTTGTAGCTTGCTTCATATTTAATTTGCTTCCAGTTATTTAAGCTGTGCAAAAACAGTCTGTTATGCTGCTTAATATTGCAAACAGGTGTATTTTTATATATTATGTTTATTATATTATGTATTGTCATAGTGAAGTAAATTTGTAGCGTAAATAGTTTTATTTTTTTTAAATAAAATTTTTTTTGTTATTCATCTAGTTATTTACCAATAGTGCCTAATGAAACAGAAATCTTGCACATTTATAGAAAATAGCTTACTTATGCATTAAAAATAACTTATGCATGATTTAAAAATTTAATTTTAACAGCTTTCAATGGTTATCTTCAATGAATTTTCGTAATCAGTATTTTTGTCTTGTTTTCTAGTATAAATATCTAAACATTCTTGAATCAAGATGAATTTACTGTACAAGTGAAATGATTTAAGATATTAAATCTTGTTTTCTGAAAAAAAAAAAATCAAAATGTTGTTAGTTTTTGCTTAAAACAAGCAGAAATATCTGCTAATGGGGCAAGAAAAATAATATTAATTCAAAGGCTAAACAAGATTATTTATCTTGCCCCATTGGCAGATATTTGTTCTTGTTTTCAGCATAAACTCACTTATTTTTAATGCATTTCTTAGAAAACAAGACTTCATATCTTAAGTCATTTTGGCTTGCTAGTAAATGCATCTTGATTTAAGAATATTTAGATATTTATACTAGAAAACAAGACAAAAACACTAAGTAAGAGAATCATTTTTTGCAGTGTAATAGTAAAATAATAGTTTTCCCCTTGAATAAGTTTATTTTTCTGACCCCATTGGCAGATATTTTTTCTTGTTTTAAGTTTGTCACTTAATTTTGATTATTTTTCAGAAAACAAGACTTAATGTCGGAAGTAATTTTGCAACTGCATCTTGCTTTAAGAATGTTTAGATATTTGTACTGCAAAACAAGACAGAAATACTGAGGAAGAAAATGATTTTTGCATTTATAAATGTACATGCACATGCTGTAATATCGTCTATTATCCATCATCAGGGCTGAACCGACGAGACAGCGCAAACGCTCCTGCGATGGAGATCATCTGTGAATGGATTCATAAGCCTGGTTAAAACCATGCAACTTTAAATGGCACGACGCCAGCGGAATCACATCGAACCGGCCATCATCTGTTTTATTGCTGATGGGCTTTTTCTCTCGTTCGTAATGTAGCAAAGGGAAACTGTCAGGCTAGTTTCTGACACGCATTTACATTCTCCAATGACAAGTGACACCAGCAAAAGGCCACAGAAAACTGTTTATTGATCAGCGTAAAACTATTCAACGAAGCAGATAAGGTTAGCGCTAAAAGACGCCGGGTGCCTTAAAGAACACGACTTCATTACATCACGCCAGCTGTACGTCTGTGGCGTTAAAGACCCGCTGATTGGTTGGTAAAGATGTTGATGGGCCGCTCATAGCGCCTATTAACTTCTCGCCACGGTCGTTCATAATCTGTTGCATACTAAACGCCGAGCGTGTCACGGAGCATTTACGGGGTGAGGGATTGGAGAACGGCCAGCTAATGAAATGGGAAGAACTCACGGCCAAAGTCATTTGACACTGCCAGCGGCCCACGTCTCACAATTAAATGAATTCCCACAGCATTCTGACCTTTAGCACAACACAACAAAAGAAACAGCCAGGAATCTCTCATCAGCTGTTGAATCAAAGCAAAAGCGCTTTACACGTCCATAAATTAAACTCCAGATCAAAGCAGTGAAAATAGCAAAAAAGCAGCTGCAAAAATCATTCTCTTACTTAGTGTTTTTGTCTTGTTTTCTAGTATAAATATCTAAACATTCTTGAATCGAGATTAATTTACTGTACTAGTAAAATTACTTAAGATATTATGTCTTGTTAAAAAAAATTGTTTGTTTTTCCTTAAAACAAGCAGAAATATCTGCCAATAGGGCGAGAAAGATAATCTTGTTTAGCCTTTGAATTAAGATTATTTTTCTTGCCCCATTGGCAGATATTTTTGCTTGTTTTAAGCAAAAACTAACAAAATTTAGATTTTTTTTTTTTTTTTAGAAAACAAGACTTAATATCTTAAATCATTTGTGACCCTTTAGCACAAAACCAATCATAAGGATCAATTTTTCGAAATTGATATGTATACATCATCTGAAAGCTGAATAAATAATCTTTCCATTGATGTATGGTTTGTTATGATAGGACAATATTTGAAAATCTGGAATCTGAGGGTGCAAAAAAATCTAAATATTGAGAAAATCACATTTAAAGTTGTTCAAATGAAGTTCTTAGCAATGCATATTACTAATCAAAAATTAAGTTTTGATATATTTACGGTAGGAAATTTACAAAATATCTTCATGGAACATGATCTTTACTTAATATCCCAATGATTTTTGAAATAAAAGAAAAATCAATAATTTTGACCCATACAATGTATTGTTGTCTATTGCTACAAATATACCCCAGACTGGTTTTGTGCTCCAGGGTCACAAATGCATCTTGATTCAAGAATGTTTAGATATTTATACTACAAAACAAGACAAAAACACTAAGTAAGAAAATCATTTTTTGCAGTGGGCTTCCTTCAACAGCATGCACTGGATATCAAATTCATTGTGTTTGACTGGAAAAGCTATGAAATGCATCTGAAAAGCTAGATGCCATAAACATCAGGTGACAGCGGCTGTCAGAGTTCATTAAACGCTCGTCACAAATGATAATGCAGTGTGCACGAGTCAGCAGCCTTGTGTGTGGCTGGAGATTCATTGACGAATGTCACATCGCCAATAGATTTATGTATGCAAATGAGCGGTCAATACTTCCACCGGCGCCGAAATGTACTGAAACGCTTGCCGTCTACATTGGCAGTCAAATAAAATCAAGAAAAATGAGCCGGATCTGATAAACTAGATTCTTCTGCGCTGTTTTTCTTTCATTCCAGTAAAGCTGACATCTCGTATCGTGAGCGTTTATGAGCGTCCCGTGCTCATATTCTCTGAATTTGCTTAAAGGATCTCGTGGGAGTTCACGAATTCAAAGCAAAGGTTGCAGTTTGAGTTTAATCATTAGGCCTCAGACAGAAAGTCAATTAGTGGAGATCGATATTTTTAAGAAACATTGAAATCAGGCGAGGGCACGGCTGCCTCTATTAAAGAGCGCTAATGCATGCAAATACACAATTAACAGAGCAAGGGAAGCACAGAAAACATATGAAACCGGTGATCTGCTCCACTTCTGATCACATGAATAATGACACGATTGTCGTCAGCAGAGCTGCTTAAAGCTGAATTGAACTTGTTTCATAATGGATGAACTTTATACTGTTATTGAACTGAATCGAATCAACACTGAACTGAATTGAGCTGAATAATGGCTCATTTGTCTTTTTAGAGCTGCTTTAGAATAGAGCGCAACAGTCAGTTCTGGAAGTAAAAACACCATTCATTTTCTCCATACACAAAAAAAAATTGGTGCTATATAGCACTAAAAGTGGTTCTTGGCTCGTAATCATAGGGGAACCACTTTTGGTGCTATATAGCACCATATCTTTAAAGGTGCTATACAGCACTTATGTCAAATGGTGCTATGTAGAACCATAAGAGGTGCCATATTGCATTGTATTTCTTCAACAAAAATGGTGCTAAACAGCACCAACAGTGGTTCTTTGGCTCGTAAATTACCTTTAAATGGGCTTAACAGGTTCTTTGTATGGTAGTGGTGCTATATAGCACCTTAATCACCCCAAAGAACCACTGAAGAACCGCTGAAGAACCACTGAAGAACCGCTGAAGAACCATACAGGAGCTTAACGGGTTCTGTATATGCTGGCGGTGCTATATAGCCCCTCAGTCATGCCAAAGAACCGCTGAAGAACCGCTGAAGAACCACTGAAGAACCGCTGAAGAACCATACAGGAGCTAAACAGGTTCTGTATATGGTAGCGGTGCTATATAGCACCTTAATCACCCCAAAGAACCACTGAAGAACCGCTGAAGAACCATACAGGAGCTTAACGGGTTCTGTATATGGTAGTGGTGCTATATAGCCCCTCAGTCATGCCAAAGAACCGCTGAAGAACCGCTGAAGAACCACTGAAGAACCGCTGAAGAACCATACAGGAGCTAAACAGGTTCTGTATATGGTAGCGGTGCTATATAGCCCCTCAGTCATGCCAAAGAACCGCTGAAGAACCACTGAAGAACCATACAGGAGCTTAACGGGTTCTGTATATGGTAGTGGTGCTATATAGCCCCTCAGTCATGCCGAAGAACCGCTGAAGAACCACTGAAGAACCGCTGAAGAACCAAGATTTGGTGCTATATAGCACCAAAAGTGGTTCCCCTATGATTACAAGCCAAAGAACCACTTTTAGTGCTATATAGCACCAATTTTTTTTTTTTGAGTGTAGGAAACTGATTTTTAACGATAACTTATAAACCTTTACAGACAGAACAGCCCGATCTCACGCCAATTCGTACATATTTTATTATATGTATGACCTCACTCGTACAAATTCACACGTTTTTTGCTAAATCGTACATATTTTACGAGTTGCCAATTCATATGAGTTTGTACGAATGACCTACACCTAACCCCGCCCCTATACCTACCCGTCACCGGGGTTTAGACAAATCGTACGAGTGAGGTCGTACGAATTAGCCACCTCGTAAAATACATACGAATTGGTCGTGAGATATCGTTGGACAGACCGAGGTTGTTAATTGATCGTATATGCTTCTGCTGAAGCCGTAGCCAGCGTTATTTCAACTTAAATTTAAAATAATTGTTTAACAGTGGAATTTGTGGTGAAAAGCTACATTACCCATGATGCCGTGCAGCAAATTCCACCATGAGGCACTGCAAATGATATAATCAGGTCGGCCTCCATACACTCAAAAAACTACATCTTGGTTTGATCATGTTTTTTATTTAATATTTTGTATTTTTAGGGGATTTTATTGTACTAAATTAAATTTATGGAAAAGCTATGATCCATTTATTACATTTATTAAATCTTGAATGCTTTGGAGCACAGAATTAAGTTTGGCTTCTTCTTAAAGAAGCCACTTGGTAGATTATTGCTGAAGATTAAAAAAAAAAAGTTTATTATTATTATAAAAAAATGCATATAAATACGATTATTACATTTTATATGCACTTAAATTTTAATACACTTTCCAAAACATGTTTTAATCTAAAGCTCGAGAGATAAGCGACTGAGAAAATCAAAGCCATAAATCTAAACAAGTTGTGTTCCAAATTTGAGGTTGATATCACAAAAAAAAAATAGATTTTGTTTGGGTGCAGTAACAAACGTTTCCACTAAATTAAATTAATTTCCCATTTGTTTCCAATGCAATCATTTATGACCGCTAACAGTACAAGAGAGACTATTTTATCACATCCACGATTTTTTCTTCTGATCACATGGCAAGTGCTAAACCCTTTACCAAGTTTCATACCATTCCAATTAAAGTCCCCCTGTAGTCAAATATTTTATCCCTTAAAACTCATCTTTGATCATCAAAATTACATATTTAAATGTTTTTTCGTGTGAAAATATTTTTTTCATGCCTTAAAATAGCTTGAATGTAACTCTACACCCTTGCCTCATTTACTATACGCTGATCTATGAATATGCAAATTAGCCCCGCCTCCACTCAGTCACACCAGCCCCGCCTCCTGATCCACTGAACTGTAGTAAATGCCAAACAATGGCAGACACGGATAATGACTGATAAAACTATGTTTTTACTAGCGGACAACTACAGTGAATACTGTAACATTCGTTAAAGTTACTTACTTGATGTTGTGTCCTAAAATGCCGTTAAGACTGAATGCAGCCGTTTGTGATTGCTAGCATACGCGAGTGGAGACGCCGATGCGGGAGAGCTGGGTCTGACTCCGGGATACTTTTACACTATTCCCGCGGATTATAATGCAAGTTAGCGGTTCTAAATTCACATTAAGCCACGGCTTCGTGGGTTTTTTGCTCTACTTTATGTTTGGTTTTGTGCCGGTATTGGTATATTTTGCATGCTAGTGATAGGAATCTATCCCTTGACGTGATTGGTTGTTGAATTTTGTGACGTAGCAAACCGAAGGCTGTTTCAAACCACTTTTTTTGGGAAACTACAGTTTTAAGGAGAAAATACTCAGCAATGGTGTTGATTAATGGATTGGCACTTGGTTTGTCTAAAAGCATATTAAAAACACCACATAGACAAATAAACAAAATAAAAAACTTGATTTTCACTACAGGGGGACTTTAAGTAAAAAATGATAAGACACCAAAACGTAATTTTTTTTGGTCAAAAATGACATCAGAACCAGAGGTCATTTGCAATGCTTCATTATAGTTCTTTCCCTCATTAAAGTCGTTAAGTACACAGTCTTGTACCTTTGTGCTTTTGTCCAATTTTTGCTTCGTAGCTGGTTGGTTTGGTTCACGGCTTATAATGCTTTAACCAAGACTTTTTAATAATCCCTATGGGAAAAATGAATGGAAAAAATGCATCAGGAACCAACGTCACTGAAAAAAATGGACGTAAACTAATACACTATGAAATTTGGTTATTTCATAGTGTTTTCATAGTTATTTTCCTGTTTATTACTGTGAAGCTGTTTTGAAACACTCTGTATTGCATAAAGCACTATGTGACTTGAGTTGATTTGTACACCTGTTTAGCCATGACCTCTCATTTTCAATGCACTTTAATAGTCACCCGTGTTTATCCACATCGAATGCAACACGCTCTACATCTGATACGCTGGAGTTTCATCAGCTCCGACCCTCACAAGAGCGAAACGAACACACACACACACACACACACACACACACAGAGGTCCAGACACAGAAATCATTTCTCTTACCCGCTGAAAATGAGCAGGCATTGGATTATAAAGAACATCACAAACAGATAAGAGAAATGAATTAACACCGGCCTTATCGCGCCGCTGCCAACACGACGGTGAACTTCAAATTTGCCAAATCAGGAAACACGCGTGCGGAGCGATTCCTCAAAGAACCGTGTTTCTTTCAGAAACGAAACAGAAAAACTTAATTTTAACTGATCACAGTTAATTAATATAAAATCATGGAGAGATAAAAGCTTGTGCATTATACACTATATTGCCAAAAGTATTGGCACCCCTTCTAATGAACAGGTTTAGTAATTTCTATGAGTACAAATCTTAATGTTAAAGCATATAATGATATTCTAGGAAATTGTGTGCTTCTAATATTATAGCAACAGTTTGGACTCTTTTCTATTCTAACATGACAATGTCTCTGTGTATAAGACAAGGTTCAAAAAGAAAATGATTGATTGAGTCAGTGTGGAAGAACTTGACTGGTCTGCATAAAACCAAGTCCTAATCCCAGTTTAACACCTCTGGTGTGACTGTAAATGCAGACCTTGAGCCAAAAACTCATCACCAAACACCAATGACTTGTACATATGGGTTCAGTCATTTTAGACACTTACAAAACTGTTGCTACAGAGATGAAATACAATATTTAAATACATGAATTATGTTCCCATCGTTGTTGTCACAGATTTGGAAGTGCATTTTTCTGTTCTAAAGAAGGGGTGCCAATACTTTTGTTTATATAGTGTATGTACAAGTCATTAGTGTTTGGTGATGAGTTTTTGTCTCAAGGTCTGCATTTACAGTCACACCAGAGGTGTTAAACTGGGATTAGGACTTGGTTTTATGCAGACCAGTCAAGTTCTTCCACACTGACTCAATCAATCATTTTCTTTTTGAACCTTGTCTTATACACAGAGACATTGTCATGTTAGAATAGAAAAGAGTCCAAACTGTTGCTATAATATTAGAAGCACACAATTTCCTAGAATATCATTATATGCTTTAACATAAAGATTTGTACTCATAGAAATTACTAAAGTAGTCAAACCTGTTCATTAGAAGGGGGCGCCAATACTTTTGGCAATATAGTGTATCTGTAACAGTGGAAATAAATAGTAGCATATTGTAGCATATTAACTTTTCTATTTTGAGTTGGGAACATTTGATTCAATTTGCAGATTTGGTACTTATTTTTATGATCTTAAATGGTTTTGCTCCACCTGTTTTTAAAGATTACATACACTGAAAAAAAACAATAAGTAAGATTTACTTACTTCTGCAAGTTTTTGCACACATAAATGTTAAGTAAAATTTAAGTATTGAATTAAGTAAAATCTACTTAACTAAGTTAGGTAAATTTAACATGGCCAGTTAGAGTTTGATAAGTAATTTTTACTTAATTATTGTAAGTTAAATCGGCAATTCTCAAGTACATTTCACTTAGTCACGGTTTATAAACTTTACTCAAACAATGTCGCACTGAATAAAACCATGCTATTAAAGCAGTGGTTCACTTACGCACATATAAATAAACACGTAGACAGCTTGTCTAAGATAATATGTCCACTCAATGTAATTAATACCCAAATGAACAGAGACCTCAATACTTAGTTATTGTTTGAGTATGAATGGGTCATTATGAGTAGAAAATGAACTCCATATGTCACAAAATAGTAAGTTACTAAACCTAACCTCAAAAGCTACCATAAAACAGTGTAAATACAACTCGAAAACAGTGAAAAATTTAACCTTTTTAATAATTCATGCCCCAGTGCATGATGGGAAAAACGGGATCATAACTTTGATATTTACTTAAAGAATTCTTGTAAACATAAACAATTTCAAGCAAAATATACTTGGTTCAAAGACGTAAAGATGTCCACATCAAAAGAAATTTACAAAAAATGATTTTATGTCCATAGAAAGCACATTAAATGTAAGTAAAGTGTCTACTTTTAATGTTTTAAATATGTTTTTGGAGAATAAAATGTCGAAATTTGGTTGAAATAATGTTACATTGTCATTCAGTGTAACAATATTTATGTTAAAAAATCAAATAACATGCTTATTTTGACTTGTACATATTTATATATTTTGACTTGTACATATTTATATATTAATATATATAAAAGAATAAGGGAGCATATTAAATTTTATTGTGTTTTAAATGAGTAAAAAAAATCTTACTGACAAATAGGTGAAACCTAGGATCGTGGCAAATTTTAAAAATGTAAAATTACAACTAATTAGTATCTGGGCTGAAAGTAATTAGTCTTTCAATATGTCATAAATTGATTTTTGTTGTAAATATGCCTGACAAGATTGTTACACTGAATGATATTTTAGTGGCTGTCTTCTGTAAATCAGGGAAAAATTTATGATATTTATTTTGTGCTCAGAAAAACAAAGAAATGTAATTGAATTAAACAGAAAACTTTTTAATTTTTGGGGGAAAAACAACAACAATTAGAGCAGTATTACACTTATTGTTTTTATGCTTAAACCCTTTTTCGTCTTTGACCCACTTATAAGTTAAAATTTTAATTTCTACAAGCATAAATTGAGTACTAATATAGAAGTTACTCTTTTTTTTATTCTTACCTGAACTAAATTATTCCATGTAGAAATTACATTTGTTTTTATGTAGTATTACATCACCACAAAATCATTTTTATCAGTGTACATCAGATAACAGGACGATATACACGTGCATTAGAGGTGATTGTAATGTGTCATTAAGAAGAACCTTTGAGCAATTATCTTATGCTTTTAGAGGAACACATGAGTGGAATAGACTCCAAGTAGAGCTGAAAGAATTAAAATTATTTTTAATATTTAACAGGACACTGTGGTTTCTCGAAAAAGCTGAAAATATGGTTTTCCCATCAAAATTGTGATCATTTATAGTGATTTATGGATATGGTAGTCTGTAATTTTGTTTCAATATTCTTAGTTAATTTTTTTCTTCCGCTCTCATATTTTCTTCTTGTTCTTAATTTGGTGTATTAATATTTTGTTTATATTTTCTTCCTGTCCTTAACATCAACCTGCCAAAAGGGACTGCGGATGAAAATTAGCCAGTGTTGGCTAAATCTGGTGCATTTTACATATTGTGTGTATTATTAATGTGCATCGTCCCTGATTAAATAAATAAATGAAAAAAAATTTATATATTTCATTTGCAGTTATTACAGCACTACGAGACCAAAGAGATGTTTCACCCACAGAGAACTGAAGATTCGCATTTGCAAGCAATGATATAGTTTGTGGCGTTCATGACAAACTGATGCAATTTCAGCCGTGTCGCGAGAGCGGCCTGATATTTGTCTCGTTCTGGTTCCTCCGAGCTCCAGATTTGAATCGCAGGGGTCCAGAGGCCCTTCTCCTGACAGGACACAAATAATTACAGGCCGCTCTCTTCATTGGCTCTTATATTGCTCCTCTTATCTGAAGGCCTGCGGTGCATTTGATCAAGTAAGGTCACTGTATTCTGACCATAACACAACATAACACTGCTA
>CM041804.1:37380172-37415172 GCA_023376895.1 Aspiorhynchus laticeps | reverse complement strand
TTGTAATACTCGTAGCATTAATATAAAAATTTGATGTTATATTTTACAAAAATTAACAATTTTGAAATATGTTGTATTTTTGTCTTTTTTATCTCCGTGTTCCTATCAATATTGCATATGTTTTTTTTATGCATAATAGTAACCCTAGAATATGATCAAACAGTTTAAAATAGCTGGGCTGAGATATATATTGTTATTTCAGTACACACATTATCCCACCCGACCGAACATAAAGCACAATTTTTCACACATTTTTCCAAAAAATAATATAATTATTATTTCAAAGGGTTACTTATGACACATCATTTGGATATTTTCATGTCTGGGAAAAATTTGGGATTAACAGCAATGATTATAATCAAACGTATAGCAAAATTTACACCTTAATGATCCTAAAAGACTAATTTTCATATGCAAAGCATTGTTTTCCTCATTAGAATCAGCCCCAGAGAGACTCACCTGCACTATTAGAAACACCTGCAGGTGAAGCATCAGCCATTCAGATGAGAAACACCATCAGAGACACTTCTGCAGATCTACAAACGCACACGACAGCAGCTCCTAATGCTATGACAGCTTGCCGATACGACAGACAGAGGCGAGGACGGGCCCAAGCTTTTTGACGTATATGCAGAGCGCTGAAATGCTCGGCGGGGGCTTGTCAAGAACACGCTTTCTTTTATTTCTCTGTTTAAGTGAGTTTAAGCAGCGATGTGACAGATGTTCAGCTGCTCTCCCTGAAAAACTAAATGCACAGAGCTTCTGAAAGAGATAAAGAACACATCACAGATCTCCAGGACTGTTTGTTTTTACTTTAGAACAGAACTAGTAAAACATAGGGGACCTAACGCACCCAATCTCATGTTAATCTTGAGTACCTATAGAGTAGCACTGCATCCTTCATATCTCCAAAAAGTCTTTAGTTTTATCATATTTATAAAAGAAGGATACAGATTTACGATTCTCTCCGAAAAAAGCCGAGCTCCTGGAGGCGTGCCGTGTGGGCGGAGCTAAAGAGTGGAGGCGTGTCATGGGCGGAGCTAAAGAGTGACGAGCACTTGCTCCGATCACCAACAAAACACAGTCATTTGATGGCGTTTCACTCACCGTCTGCAGTTCTGAATCATGAGCGGGATCTTTTATAGCTGGGACCGCTCCATCTTTCAGTATTAAACGATGTGCAAATCCAGCGTCGAATTGGGCCTTGTTTATAAAACGTTCGTCAACAAAACACTTGAGAAACTCCATTGCTGCCCCGGAAAAACAAACTATATATCACTGTTCACGTAACGCTGGGTTGTTTTGGGAAGCTGAACAAGGTTATCTTTCCCTCACAACCAAAAACACACTTCTTTAGAGACGTTCTTCCCGAGCGAGTCCCGTGCAGCGCTGCCGATTGAAGCGTGTTGATTGGCTGCTCTCGCTCCGGTTGATGCTGCAGGGGCGTGTTCTTCCGGGAGAAATGCCCATATAAGGAGTTCCACCGTCGTTTACGTCATCAAGAACAACGATCGAAAAAAACTCTCCGAAACTTGTAGTAGCCCCTCACTGCAGAACAAAGATCCAGGGGGCGGGGTTGGATCCACATCCAGGGGGTGGAGATTGGTAGGTTTAGGGGTGGGGATGGGTGGGTTTAGGTCTATGTAAGGTGGGAGGAGTTGGATCTAGATCCAACTCCGCCCCCTGGATCTTGTGTTCTGCAGTGAGGACCATCTCGAAACTTGTACGAACCCGGAAGTGAGATCTTTGGCACAGAAATACTCTGTTATACGTCCAATTATTTTTTTTTTAAACTTTGTCCATGCTTAGCATGAGAATCCAACTCTTTAACAGTGTAAACATCTCTGAATGCATGAAACAGCATTGTACCCCCCCTTTAACTCTAAAAAGAAATTTAGGGGATCAACTTTTTACAAACAAAATGCATGGTTGAAATTAAGTTGCAAACCTTATTTTGATGAGTTCTGTTGACATAATAACTTAATGTGTGCAAATGTATTATTATTTTTTAAATATGTTACAGTAAGTTAAAAAAAAATCCCATTATGCTTTGCATTGAACTGGATGAAGAGAATAAATGCTGAATTTTTTTTGAATTTTTGACTGTTTGTTGATTTTTTTGTTTAAATATTTAAGTTTTTGTGATTATCATTGTGCTAAAGAGTAGAGCTTGTATAGTAATTACATCTTCAACAGTGTTATTAGATTACTGTACTCATTACTATCTCTGAAATGTATTGCATTACTTATAATTACTTTCTAAATCCCATAAAACCAACAATACAAGTAAAAATGGACAAGTTTGCATTTTAATTTTGATCATGATGTTAAATCCACTATTGTTTTATATAGAATTTTTAGCTTATATGTTATTTAATGCAATTACATCAGAAATAACTGTAAATAAATGACAGAATAATTAAGAGTAAGCCTTTACTTTGACGGAAACTTAATTACTTGGTAATGCATTACTACCAAGTTGGTGAAACTGCAATCTGCATTAACCATATAAGCTCAAATTTATGCAAAATAATAAATAAATAAATTTTGCATGTGCAATTATAGCTGTTAATTTGAACTGAAATAAATCAGAGTAATTTTAATTCCAGGGCCACCATTAAATTATATTGAAAAATGAGTTACCTTAATATTTTTTGAGTTTTTCTGTTTATGCAACAAAATATTAAGCTTTTCTAACTGAGTGTAGTTTGCTGGTTAACCACAATTTTATTAGAAATCGTCATAACTCCAAAAGATTAATGCAAAGTGTTACATTATTATGCATTTATTTATTTTTTGAGCCAAAACTTTAGTTTTTAACGTGCAGAAACTACAAGCCAAAAACATAAAGTCGAGTTCTGATACTGATTCATTCCTTTATTAAGTTTCAGATATCGTTGCACAGAAATGTAGAGTAAAAAATACTCGTGATTAAAAAATCCATCAGAACAATGAATCAACTGAAACGTCCCAAAATTTCAGGCTACAAATCAAAATAAAAAAATATATGTATATCCGTCCGTCGTGCACGAGCTACCAGAAGCCTCGTCGATTATTGATGCTCTTAAATACTGATTATGAGAGATGATTCTGTGCAGAAATAGCTTCAGAAGGCCTTCCCCTGCCGGATCATTGCCTAAAGCAACACAATCTGAGACGAGCGAGCTGTGAATCGTGAAGATCTTCATCAGAGAGAAGAAACACGCTGATCTTCAGACACCAGACAGGTACAAAGAGATTCAGATTAATGTAGTGTTATCATTAGCTTTCATTAAGATTTTTCTTGCATGATCATATTGTGGGATAAAGACGGTGGTTTGATGAATTATGCGATGGCTTTGGCTTCGGGTAAGAACGCCTCCCAATATTTTATTTGCTAAAAAACAGACAAAAACATGAAATTAACTTTTAGAGCTCACTGCAAAAAATTATCTTACTAAGCATTTTGTCTTGTTTTCTAGTATAAATATCTAAACATTCTTGAATCAAGATGCATTTACTGTACAAGTGAAATGATTTAAGATATTAAGTCTTGTTTTCTAAAAAAAATTAAATAATAATAATCAAAATTGTGTTAGTTTTTGCTCAAAATGAGCAAAAATATCTGCCAATGGAGTGAGAAAAATAATCTTAATTCAAAGGCTAAACAAGATTATTTTTCTTACCCTATTGGTAGATATTTTTACTTGTTTTATTGAAAAACTAACAAAATTTTAAAAAAAATTTACAGTGAAAAAAAAAAAGATTAATTGAATTTACTAATTTTTTAAGGTAAGTAGTTGCAATCAATTTATTTTAGCTACATTTAAATAAACTAATTTACTTGACTAACTTTCAATTTTTTTTTATTTATTTAAATGTAGCTAAAAAACTAATCCCGCACACTATCTATGCAAAAGGTATCAAAATATTTATTATTAAAAGTTAATAAATATTTTGATATCTTTTGCATAGATAGTGTGCGGGATTTGTTTGTTAGTTTTTGACCTGGCTGGTCTATCTATTGCCGTCAGGTGCGGAGATTAATTGTTAATTAATTTAAATGTAGCTACAATAAATGTTTGCAACCACTTACCTTAAAAAAATTAAGTATAATTGTTTTTCAGTGTGCAGAAAACAAGACTTAATATCTTAAATCATTTTACTTGTCAAGTAAAATGATTTAAGATATTAAGTCTAGTTTTCTGATTTTTTTTTTGTTTTAAATATTTATTAATATTTAAATAATAATTACATTTTGTTAGTTTTTGCTTAAAACAAGCAAAAATATCAGCCAATGGGGTAATAAAAATAATATTAATTCAAAGGCTAAACAAGATTATTTTTCTTGCCTCATTGGCAGATATTTCACACACACACATACTCACACAGAAACACACACACACACACACACACACACACAGAAACACACACACACAGAGAAACACACAGAGAAACACACACACACACACAAACACACACACACACACACACAGAAACACACACACACACACACACTCACACACAGAGAAACACACACACACACACACACAAACACACACACACACACACACAGAGAAACACACACACACACACTCACACACACAGAAACACACACACACAGAGAAACACACACACACACACACACACAGAAACACACACACACACAGAGAGAAACACACACACACACAAACACTCACACACACACACACACAAACACACACAGAAACATGAGAACATTTTTGTATTTTTTACAGAAAACAAGACATAATATCTTAAATCATGTTACTTGTACAGTAAATGCATCTTGATTCAAGAATGATTTAGATATTTATACTAGAAAACAATAGAAAATTCTTTCCTCTGATCACGCACCTGCTGCTGTGTGTGAACTAGTGACTCCAGATATTTAATGATAACGACTTTGAAATCCTTCACTCGGTCTTTCTGTGAAGAGAAAGAGACGCTGAGGTCAGAGAAACCAGCGTTGTGTTTAACAGCGAGAGCAAAGACACGCTGACAGCTGAACTCACCTCGAATCGACCAACCTCTCGACGGATGCTTTTAGATATCTGCTCAAAATCTCTTTCACCCTGCTGCACTTTACCTTCCCACTAAACACACACACACACACACACACACACACAGACACACACACAGACACACACACACACACAGACACACACACACACAGAGAGACACGAGAGGCTTTATGACTTCTGTGTGCGTGTGAGTGTGTGTGTGTGTGTGTGTGTGTGCGTGAGAGAGAGTGTGTGTATGTGTGTGTGTGTGTGTGTGTGTGTGTGTGCGCGCGTGCGTGCGAGAGAGAGAGAGAGAGTGTGTGTGTGTGTGTGTGAGTGAGTGAGTGAGTGACTGAGTGAGTGTGTGTGTGTGTGTGTGTGTGTGTGTGTGTGTGCGCGTGCGTGCGAGAGAGAGAGAGAGTGTGTGTGTGTGTGTGTGTGTGAGTGAGTGAGTGAGTGACTGAGTGAGTGTGTGTGTGTGTGTGTGAGAGAGAGTGTGTGTGTGCGTGTGTGTGTGAGTGAGGGAGTGTGTGTGCGTGAGTGTGTGTGAGAGACAGTGTGTGTGTGTGTGTGTGTGTGTGAGAGAGAGAGTGCGTGTGTGTGTGAGTGTGAGTATGTGATTGAGTGTGTGTGTGTGTGAGTGAGTGTGCGTGCGTGCGTGTGTGTGTGAGAGTGTGTGTGTGTGTGTGTGAGTGAGTGTGCGTGCGTGCGTGTGTGTGAGAGTGTGTGTGTGTGTGTGTGTGTGTGTGAGAGTGTGTGTGTGAGAGTGTGTGTGTGTGTGTGTGCGTGAGTGTGTGAGAGAGTGTGTGTGTGTGTGTGAGAGAGTGCGTGTGTGTGTGTGCGTATGTGAGTGAGTGTGTGTGAGAGGGAGAGAGAGAGAGAGAGAGAGAGTGTGTGTGTGAGAGAGTGTGTGTGTGAGAGTGTGTGTGTGTCAAACACAAAGAGCAGAAAAACTGTCCGTCATCAGCAGAACAAACAGAGTCACATCAGGTCAGAAGGTCTAGTGAGCGTATGATGATGATGATGATTTATGGAGTGAGGCTGGTGAACTACAATGAATCCTGCATTACAAACTACAACTAAACAACACAAGACATCAGCTTTTATTAAATACTACAAATGCTGGTGAAGGAAGAGTTCACCTAACGATGAAAATGTGCTGAACTTCTTCATCAGGTTTGTTTCTTCATCAGGTTTGTAGAAATGCATCTCTGCATCAGTGTCTCAGCAATGGATGCTCTGCAGTGAATGGGTGCCGTCAGAATGAGAGTCTGATAAAAACATCACAATAATCCACACCACTCCAGTCCATCAGTTAACATCTGGAGAAGACAAAAGATGAAACAAATCCAGCATTAAGACGTTTATAACTACAATAATAGAGTCCATAATCCATAATAACTCTTCCTCAGTGATAAAGTGCGTCTGCTGTTGTCTCTCACATCAAAATCCAGACACATATTAGTTTAGAGCTGTTTTGATCTGATGCAGATTTCTCTCCTGATTCAGACCAGAACACGTTTCACTGAGGAAGAGTTATTATGAATTATGGACTCTATGGTATTTGAGTTAAAAACGTCTTAATGCTGGATTTGTTTCATCTTTTGTCTTCTCCAGATGTTAACTGATGGACTGGAGTGCTGTGGATTATTGTGATGTTTTTATCAGACTCTCATTCTGACGGCACCCATTCACTGCAGAGCATCCATTGCTGAGACACTGATGCAGAGATGCATTTCTACAAACCTGATGAAGAAACAGTCATCTTGAGCACATTTTCATTTCGGCTGAACTATTCCTTTAAAGTGAGAGGTTAAAGACGTTGTAGTGTTTGTAAGCGTGTCACGTGCGTCTGATGAATCCATAATTAGTCTCTGATCTACATAATGCAAATATAAGTATGTGAGAGGAGACGGATGGAGACAGCAAATCAAATCAAAGCGAAGGTCCTACCTCCTCGATCTCCTTCGTGGGGCGTGACGGGGAAAATGCAGAAATTAAAAAAGGCTGAAAATGTTTGGTGCTTAAAAGAATCAATAACTGTCATGAATTCCCGCAGCTGTGACTCGAGGTAAAAACAGTAGAGATATGAATGAAACGTGCTGATAACTCCCATCAGCCCCAGCGCGGCTCACATGATCTCATTATGAGTTTGTGGTGTTCTGTACCTCCTTGATCTCGTCTTTGGCCTGCTGGAGTTTGTCGGGTTTGTTGGCGTACTGTAGTTTGGCTTCGGCTTCTCTCTTGCGCTGCAGCATCATCTGAGCATCTTGCCATTTGCCCCATGTTTTCATCCGCTGGTCAAACACACCCTGAAACACAGACACATGACAAAACCACTCAAACCATGAAGCCCTACACTCACGAACGGGGTTTAGAAGACAAAAATAGCCTAATAAGTTCAGCTTTAGTACTTTCACACGGCCAAAATATCAAATCATATCACACAATGAGTGATTTTACATCACAGTAATGCAAATGATGATGCAAATATTAAATAACAAGCAAATGATTCTGTGAATGAAACAAATGAGAGCGGCTTCTTCTGATTTGATTTTATCTTTGTTTTGGAAATACACAGCAAATTATGAGTCTCATACTTAGTGTTTTTGTCTTGTTTTCTAGTATAAATATCTACAAAATCTTGAATCAAGATGAATTTACTGTACAAGTGAAATGACTTCTGTAAAAAAAAATATTAAAATGTTGTTAGTTTTTGTTTAAAACAATCAAAAATATCTACCAATGGGGTAAAAAAAAAAAATTAATTCAAAGGCTGAACGAGATTATTTTTTTTACCCCATTGGCAGATATTTTTGATCGTTTTAAACAAAAACTAGAAATTTTTGATTATTTTTTTTTAGAAAACAATCTTAAATCATGTTACTTGTACAGTAAATGCATCTTGATTCAAGAATGTTTAGATATTTATAGAAAACAAGACACAAACACTAAGTAAGAGAATCATATTTTGCAGTGCAGATGGACTCCGGGCAAAATATAATTTATAGTATTATTATTATTATAGAGATCTCATATAGATTATTATGTATTAGAGTTATTATAGTTAACAAAAACTAAAGCAAGAAGCTAAAAAACACTACGGTTACTTTAAACTTATTTTATTTCAGCTAGTTTCCAAATCAATTTAGTTTAACTTGATGTATTAAAATAACTAAAATTGATAATTAGGCCTAATAAAAACAAATAAAATGATAAAACCACAATAAAACTTCTAATACTTTAACTAAAATTAACATGAATGCCTGAAATATCAAATTAAATTTTAAATAAAAATATTAACAAAATGTATCTCAAAATAACAAATAAATGTATCACTAAATCGGTCCAAACCGTTTTAAAATATAAATCATTATTACAGGTTTGTCACAATGTTTGGAAGATTGTTTTTGCACTCTTTCATTAATAACACTTAGCTTTTATTATTTTTAAAGTTACAGTGTAGCTTTAATAATGACAAATATAAACCCACACTGCATTATGAGTGTTTAAAACACACGTCTATAGACTACTTAGGAATATGATCACTTCATATACTGATCTTATGTATTGTATTATTTTATTGTATTTATTTCTGTATACCTTTATGATATGACCACTGTGTTCTTTTGATTTGACTCGCCTTCTATTATTTTACACACTGCAAAAAAATTTACACATTGCATGTTTTCTAGTATAAATATCTAAACATTCTTGAATCAAGATGCATTTACTGTACAAGTGAAATTATTTAAGATATTAAGATAAAAAAAATAATCAAAATGTTGTTAGTTCTTCCTTAAAACAAGCAGAAATATCTGCCAATGGGGCAAGAAAAATAATATTGTTTAGCCTTTGAATTAAGTTTATTTTTATTGCCCGATTAGCAGATATTTTTGCTTGTTTTAAGGAAGAACTAACAACATTTTGATTTTTTTTTTAATCATAATATCATAAATAATTTCACTTGTACAGTAAATGCATCTTGATTCAAGAATGTTTAGATATTTATACTAGAAAACAAGACAAAAACACTAAGAAAATGATTTTTTTGCAGTGCATCATGGACATTTGTTTTTAACATCTTTTATGTTTGCCTTGTCAGAAAACCACAGTAAATGAAGTTAACTGTAAAAGCAGCGTATGAAGCGCTCCTGACGTCTCCCGCTCACTTTAACGGCGCTGATGAGCCGCACATAGTCTCCCAGCAGCTCTGAGATCAGGTAGAAGTCAGCGAAGGCCTGGTCCTGATGCAGCTGGTCCATCTTCTCCTCCACCTCGGCCAGCTGGGACAGAGCTCTCGACAGCGCCGTGTGATCCTCAGAGTTCCCCAGCATCGCCGCGCTTTTAGCGAACGACGCCGTGTTCACAGACAGCTCTGAGAGAACATCAACATGATGATCAACAGTGAATGTATTGAACACGTCAACATTATTCACAATAAATATATTTCTAAAGATGCTGTTGACATGAAATTCTCACCAGATGTCGATAACAACCCAAGCAATCCATACATACAAAAAAAATAGAAATGAAGTTATGTGTAATAAACAGTGTTGGGGGTAACGCATTACAAGTAACACGAGTTACGTAATAATATTACTTTTTTCAAGTAACTAGTAAAGTAACACATTACTTTTTAATTTACAAGAAAATATCTGAGATATTTCTGAGTGTGAGTGTGAGTGTGTGTGTGTGTGTGTGTGTGTGAGAGTGTGTGTGTGTGTGTGTGAGTGTGAGAGTGTGTGTGTGTGAGTGAAGGAGTGTGTGTGTGTGTGTGTGTGTGTGTGTGTGAGTGAGGGAGTGTGTGTGTGTGTGTGTGTGTGTGTGAGTGAGTGAGGGAGTGTGTGTGTGTGTGTGTGTGTGTGTGTGTGTGTGTGTGAGTGAGGGAGTGTGTGTGTGTGTGTGTGAGTGAGGGAGTGTGTGTGTGTGTGTGTGTGAGTGAGGGAGTGTGTGTGTGTGTGTGTGTGAGTGAGGGAGTGTGTGTGTGTGTGTGTGTGTGTGTGTGTGAGTGAGGGAGTGTGTGTGTGTGTGTGTGTGTGTGTGAGAGGGAGTGTGTGTGTGAGTGAGGGAGGGAGTGTGTGTGTTTGAGTGTGTGTGTGTGTGTGTGTGTGTGTGTGAGCGAGGGAGTGTGTTTGAGTGTGTGTGTGTGAGAGGGAGTGTGTGTGTGTGAGAGGGAGTGTGTGTGTGTGTGTGTGTGTGTGTGTGTGTGTGTGTGTGTGAGTGAGGGAGTGTGTGTGTGTGAGCGAGGGAGTGTGTGTGTGTGAGCGAGGGAGTGTGTGTGTGTGTGTGTGTGTGTGTGTGTGTGTGTGTGTGTGTGTGTGTGTGTGTGTGAGTGAGGGTGTGTGTGTGTGTGTGTGTGTGTGTGTGTGGGAGTGTGTGTGTGTGTGTGTGAGTGAGGGAGTGTGTGTGTGTGTGTGTGTGTGTGTGTGTGTGTGTGTGAGTGAGGGAGTGTGTGTGTGTGAGTGAGGGAGTGTGTGTCAGTGTTAATTTCGTTGACGAATAATTTTCGTCATAATTGTCGTCAACGACATTTTTTTCACCGACGACAACGAGACGATGACGAACGAAAACTCTTTTTGAATGACAAAAACTATGACGAAAATCTATTGACATATTCGTCAACGAATAAAAACGAGACGAAACTGTTAGGGAGGGACGATTTGGAAAGAGATTCACTCAGAACATAGTTCTGCAGTGTGTAGTTAGGAGGTTAGATGCATACATATGAACCGGCAGGACATAAGCTATAATACACTTGCAGCACGTCTCATAAAACGTTCAAAAATATCAATATGTGGGAGAAAGAGAAGAGCAGACATATGGATAATCTGACGACGCAAGAGAGAACTCGACTCGTCCGGTTTTCTGAGCACAGACACTGAAGCACACACACACAGAAGAGACTCTCTTGCGTCGCGTGAGCGGAGAATTACACATGAAATTATGCCGTATTGACGAGCATTCACATAAACACAGTCGATGATGTCTTAAGTGAACGGTAGGCAGAACGTGCATCAGTACATTGCATCCATTGCAGCTGTGCGTTCGGTTTTAAAGGGATAGTAGTCTAATTAAGTTGCTATTGTCTCTGTCATTGATGTTAATCAAGCAACAGAAGAAAGACAGAAAATCACTCACTGCTCTTGACTGAAAAACTTTAATAGCCCTAAAGGTTCATTTCAATTTATTTATAGAAATAGATATTTCTGCTTGAAAGAATGAAGAATATGGTAAACAAGTTGATATAAAGAATGGATAATTATCCTATATAACCATTGGTATTTCATTAAAAAGAAGACCTTGTTCTTGTTCTTTATGAGAAGTGGTTTTATTTAATTTTAACATAAAGGCATGTTGTGTGTCACTGCAGTTAAATCGATGTCTATCATGATAATACCTTAATATCAAACCTATATAATGAGTTTGGAAATTTTAGAGAAATGCTTAATAAATGCACTGTAACTAAACCCATTAGATTTTAGCCGACTAAATTTACTGTAGATTTAGTCGACTAAAATGTTAGTATATTTAGTCGACTAAAACTAGACTAAAACTAAAAACAATTCAAATGACTAAAATATGACTAAAACTAAATGGTATTTTAGTCAAAAGACTATGACTAAAACTAAATCAAAATTTGCTGTCAAAATTAACACTGGTGTGTGTGTGTGTGTGAGTGAGGGAGTGTGTGTGTTTGAGTGCGCGTGTGTGTGCGTGTGTGTGTGCGCGTGTGTGTGACTATGTGTTACTGTGTGAACATCTTACTGTAGTTCTAGACTAAATATAAACGTGCATTAATTCATCTCACTCGCAAAAAACATATTCAGTATTCCTCAAAATGAATTAAAACAGTGAAATGCAAACTCAGAATATGACACAAACCTGCAATAATTAAACATGTTAAACAACACAAATGCATCTAATCCCATTTAATCAACCGATGTCTTTGCTGCTGAGCTGGTCCTGTACATTTACATTTACATTTAATCATTTAGCAGACGCTTTTATCCAAAGCGACGTACAAATGAGGAGAACAATAGAAGCAATCAGTCCATCGAGAGAGCAACAGTATACAAGTGCCATGACAAGTCTCAGTTAGTCTAGCACAGTACACGTAGCTAGGATGTTTTATTTAAATAGAATAGGTGAGTGTTAGTATTAGTTAGTCAGGTGCTGGCGAAAAAGATGTGTCTTTAGATGTTTTTTGAAAATGGCTAAAGACTCAGCTGTTGGAATTGAGATCAGGAGGTCATCCAGCAGCTGGGCACAGTCCAGAGGTCCGTGAGAGTGATTTGGTACCTCTTTGGGATGGCACCACAAGGCGTCGTTCACTTGCAGAACGCAAGCTTCTGGAGGGCGCATAAGTTTGAACCAGCGAGTTTAGGTATATTGGTGCAGTGCCAGTTGTGGTCTTGTAGGCAAACATCAGTACCTTGAATTTGATGCGAGCGGCTATTGGTAGCCAGTGTAACCTGATGAAGAGAGGGGTAACGTGAGCTTTTTTCGGCTCATTAAAGACCACTCTGGCTGCTGCATTCTGGATCAGTTGCAGAGGCTTGATAGTACATTGTTCATTGTTCATCTTCATCATCCTGGTACTGTAGGTGTTGGACTCAAGCAGATAATATTAATTTCTACTGACGAGGGGCAGGATTGCTTTAATTACTGATAGATTTCAGTACTGATTCAGAATGCAGCGGCATGACTGGTCTTCAATGAGCTCAAAAGAGCCCATGTTACACCTCTCTTCATCTCACTGCACTGGCTACCAGTGGCAGCTCGCATCAAGTTCAAGACACTGATGCTTGCATACAGAACGACCACAGGCTCAGCACTACTTCCACTCACTATTACGAATCTACATCCCCTCCAGAAGCCTGAGATCTGCTAGTGAGCGACGCCTCGTGATACCATCACAGAGAGGCTCAAAATCACTCTCCAGAACATTCTCATTCACCGTTCCTGGATGGTGGAATAATCTTCCCACCCCTATCCGGAATGCTGGATCCCTGTCAATCTTCAAGCAACAACTGAAGACTCATCTCTTTCGGCACTACTTGACTTCATCCTAAACTTGTTCTTAAAAAAAACCCACACCTTTCCCTTTATCTTCATCTCCTTCTCTTGCTAGCTCGTACTTATTTGAACAATGACTGAGACTTGGTGTTACGAGCACTTGCTCTGTCTGATTGCCTCTTCAAGATGAATCGCTTTATGTATTCCCCAATTGTAAGTCGCTTTGGATAAAAGCGTCTGCCAAATGACTAAATGTAAATGTAAATGTATTTCAGCTGGTGTCTTGCCTTTTTGCACCTCCGTTTCTTCATGTGTTCAATACGTTTTCCCTGCGTCAGTGCATTTTATTACACAAAACTTCATTTCTATTTGTTTTCTTTGTATGTATGGATTGCTTGGGTTGTTATCGACATCTGGTGGAAATTTCAAGTCAACAGCGTCTTTAGAAATATATTAACTGGGAATAATGGTGACGTGTTCAATACTTATTTGACCCGCTGTATGCTATTGGAATAATTACAAAGTCTCTTCTGCTCATCAAAGCTGCATTTATTTGATCAAAAATACAGTAAAAATATGAAATATTATTCTAATGTAAAATAACTGTTTTCTATGTGAATATGTGTTAAACTGTAATTTATTTCTGTGATCAAAGCTGTATTTTCATCATCATTACTGCAGTCTTCAGTGTCACATGATCTTCAGAAATCATAATAATATGCTGATTTGCTGCTCAAGAAACATTTCTGATTATTATCAATGTTGAAAACAGTTGTGCTGCACAATATTTTTGTGGAAAATGATGCATTTTATTTTTCAGGATTCACAGATGAATAGAAAGTTCAAAAGAACAGCATTTATTTGAAATAGAAATCTACTGTAACATTATTATAAATGTCTTTACTGTCACTTTTGATCAATTTAATGTCCTTGATGAATAAAAACTTAAACTTTGAATAAAATCCCAAACCTTTGAATGCTAATGTATGATAGTTTCCACAAAAATATTGTGCAGCACGACTGTTTTCAACATTAATAATAATCATAAATATGTCTTGAGCAGTAAATCAGCATATTATTATGATTTCTGAAGATCATGTGACACTGAAGACTGCAGTAATGATGCTGAAAATACAGCTTTGATCACAGAAATAAATTACAGTTTAACACATATTCACATAGAAAACAGCTGTTTTACATTATAATAATATTTCAAATTTTTACTGTATTTTTGATCAAATAAATGCAGCTTTGATGAGCAGAAGAGACTAAAAAAAAAAAAACTGTCCCCAAACGTTTGACTAGTAGTGTATTAGATCATAAACACACCTCATAAAACATGTGTTGTTAATATTTTGATGTTATTATCTGTATTCTTTCTTACCCTTCCGGTGATACACCAGTGATTCCACACTAGCGTGAAGCTTTCTGAGCTGAACGTCCAGATTCTCAAACTGCTGCTGTTTCTCCTCAAACCACTTTATACACAAACACAGAGCAGAAACCATGATTATAATACTACACGTGATTATTAATAACGTTCAGCGATCAGTTCTTAAAAATATTTTTTTTTAGTGTGAAGAACATTTTACACTTCAAAAATATGGTTCTGTTACTTAGTGTTTCTGTCTTGTTTTCTAGTATAAATATCTAAACATTCTTGAATCGAGATTAATTTACTGTACAAGTGAAATGACTTAAGATATTATGTCTTGTTTCCCATAAAAAATATACAAATTTTATTAGTTTTTGCTTAAAACAAGCAAAAATATCTGCCAATTGTTTAGTCTTTGAATTAAGATTATTTTTCTTGCCCCATTAGCAGATATTTCTGCTTGTTTTAAGCAAAAACTAAAAAAAAATTATATTTTTTACAGAAAACTAGACTTAATATTCTATAAAACTCTTCATGGATGCCAATTACGAACCTATATATGCTGTTAGAAGCTGTTTTTTATCCATTTTTACATGCAAGTCTGCTGGATGTGTGACACTGTACTGACTGTAAAAGCTCTGTTCAGTGTATAAAGAGCACAATCGTGTCACATGTCCTGACCCCCGCTCTCTCTCTCACACACACACACACACACTCACACACACACACACACACACACTCACACACTCTCTCTCACACACACTCACTCACTCACTCACTCAAACACACACACACACACACTCACACACTCACTCACACACTCTCTCACACACGCTCTCACACACTCACACACACTCACACACACTCACACACACACACACTCACTCACACTCACTCAAACACACACACACACACACTCTCTCTCACACACTCACACTCACACACACACTCTCTCACACACACACACACTCTCACACACGCTCTCACACACAAACACACTCACACACACTCACACACACACACACACACTCTCTCACACACACACACACTCACTCAAACACACACTCACACACTCAAACACACACTCACACTCTCTCACACACACACACACTCACACACACACTCTCTCACACACACACTCACTCAAACACACACTCACACACTCAAACACACACTCACACACTCAAACACACACTCACACACTCAAACACACACTCTCTCTCTCACACACTCACACACACACTCTCTCTCACACACTCACACACACACTCTCTCTCACACACACACATAGGATTGCAACCAGAGAGCAGCTCATTAATTCGTCTCATTATTCAAGTCCAAAAATCAGAGCCTTACCGCATCCGATTCATTCATCTTGATTGTCATTTTGTTGACAGCGTCGGCCGCTTTGTTTACCATCCTCAATATTCCGGCTCCACTCAGCGCCTGTGTGCTAACCGCTCGCGGCAGCTGGGATAAAATGACAAATAAGGGCAAACAAACCGGTTAACAGGCCGCGGCTCAGACCTCGTCCCGCGGGGAGCGTTTCTCCTCCCGCCGCGCGCTGGGATTTTCTCCAGTCCCATACATTTCAATGCAGGTCCAATTTAATACGCTTCACCCTGGAAAACTCTCAGAGGACCCGCGGGCAAAAATAGCTTTCAATCGGCCCGAGCGTTTAGCTCTTTACAATTGCTGCAGTCTTCCATTATACATACTTAATACAGACATTCCCGGCGCTCGCGCCAGAGCCGCTTTTGGGCCTATAACGAGAAAATCAGAGACTGGTTCTGTTCAGTGTGTTACTCACACTGCAAAATATGATTCTCTTCCTTAGTGTTTTTGTCTTGTTTTCTAGTATAAATATCTAAACATTTTTGAATCAAGATGCATTTACTTGCATATTATTGAAATTTTGTTAGTTTTTGCTTAAAACGAGCAAAAATATCTGCTAATGGAGTAATAAAAATAATCTTAATTCAAAGGCTAAACAAGATTATTTTTCGTGCCTCATTAGCAGATATTTCTGCTTGTTTTAAGCAAAAACTAACAACATTTTTATATTTTTTACAGAAAACAAGACATAATATCTTAAATCATGTTACTTGTACAGTAAATGCATCTTGATTCAAGAATGTTTAGATATTTATACTAGAAAACAAGACACAAATACTAAGTAAGAGAATAATTTTTTGCAGTGCATTAACACGGGTGATTTATGAGCACTGTATGTAATATAGAGTGCTTTTCTCACTTGAGTTTAATGGAGAAAACATAATTGTTCCTTTAAAGGTGTACTCTGATGTCAAGATGATTGATTCTGAAACATCTGCATGCAGTGTTTTTACAATCATCTGAAGTGCTTTAAACATTCAAGACATTCACATTCATATCGAAGCTTGTTTCCGCCGAGGAATAAAACAAAAAAGGTAACTGCAAAATTATGCAGTTGTAACAATTGTGAGTGCATCTCTCTTAATTCTGAATTTTTGTTTCTGCAGCAGAATAAAAAAACTACAAAGATAAGAGTTTTTTGAGATTTTTAAAGACAATTTTTTTTTCAGAATTGCAAGTTTATGGTAATTCTGAGTTTATATCTGCCAATTCTTAGTTTATATTTCACAATTTAGAGTTTATTTCTCAATTCCGAGTTTATTTCTCAATTCAGAGTTTATTTCTCAATACAGAGTTTATTTCTCAATTCAGAGTTTATTTCTCAATTCAGAGTTTATTTCTCAATTCAGAGTTTATTTCTCAATACAGAGTTTATTTCTCAATTCTGACTTTATTTCTCAATTCAGTTTATTTCTCAATTCAGAGTTTATTTCTCAATTCAGAGTTTATTTCTCAATTCTGACTTTATTTCTCAATTCAGAGTTTATTTCTCAATTCAGAGTTTATTTCTCAATTCTGAGTTTATTTCTGGGATCATTCAGTGTTCAGATCTATCAATTTTTATTTTTTTTTCTCAAAAAAGAAAAAAAGTCATAATTGTGGGATAAAAAACAAATGCAATTCTCTTTTATTTATTAAGCCTCCACATAAGAAACGTTAAATTTTTTAGCAGCTTGTCAATAACAGCTGTTACCTCTAGTTATTGTTAATGCTAATTTATTAAAGCTACAAAATGCTGTAAACTACAGACATGCAATGGGAAAAACGACTGATGTAGCTTATTCAGATGGGAATAAAATCCAGGAGCAGCTCAGTAACTGTCTGATTGTATGACGACCCCATATTAAACATCTCTATGGTCTACAGAAACGCTGACGGTACCTCTGAACTCTCCAGAAACTGCAGGACATCGGGGTCTTTGAGCAGCGCCGGGTGTTTGACGGTCCTCAGCAGATACCTGCAGCACAAACACACATCTCCCGTCAGGATCCAGTTCTGTAGCAGATCTACAGCCGAGCCGAGGAGCGCCGGACGAGCCGCTGACCTTCACGTCACTCAGCGGCCCGATAAAAAGGCCAGAGAAATGTCAGCGCCTCACTTAACTGTAATTTTTATTCGATTCATCAGTTTGTGCAAAACCAGGAGCGCAGCGGAGAGAACAGCAGGACAGCAGCAAACCCACATAATTATTTATCTAATATTTCTTGCTTAACCTTTTAGACACAAAAGAGCAGAACACGAGTGATCTTTCCAGCGCATCAGCCCAACAGAAAACACCGGACCGCAGGGATTCACACACTGCAAAAAATCATCCTCTTACTTAGTGTTTGTGTCTTGTTTTCTACTATAAATATCTAAACATTCTTGAATCAAGATGCATTTACTTGCATATTAAGTCTTGTTTTCTAAAAAAAATAATCTAAATTTTGTTAGTTTTTGCTTAAAACAAGCAAAAATATCTGCTAATGGGTTAATAAAAATAATATTAATTCAAAGGCTAAACAAGATTATTTTTCTTGCCCCATTTGCAGATATTTCTGCTTGTTTTAAGGAAAAACTAACAACATTTTGATTTTATTTATTTTTTTTCACAGAAAACAAGACTTAATATCTTAAATAATTTCACTTGTACAGTAAATGCATCTTGATTCAAGAATATTTAGATAATTATACTAGAAAACACGACACAAACACTAAGTAAGAAAATATTTTTTTGCAGTTTGACGTGTTACGTGTAATGTCTTAACATTAAAGAGCCACAAAAACACATTTATTGCTTGAATTTAGTGATAAAACTGACAGAATTTGAAAGCTGAGACTTAGTAAAGTAACAAAGCACAAAGATTATTATGATTATTGAATGGGTGGAGCTACAAATAATGTTTTATTCACACATTAACTATTATAAAAATCGATATCGATTCATCAAAATGAGAATCGATTAAAATCAAGAAATCAACCCTAGCGCTTGTGCTGACACTGAACGAAACTAAAATCAGTGAATAAACGAATGCACATCACAATTGAGCTCTCGGTAAGCCCCGCCCCATATTGGTAAGCCCCGCCCATATCGGCAAGACCCGCCCCTATCGGTAAGCCCCGCCCCACCCCCCTTAGTTACTGTTGCTCCCTCGGACAAACAATCAGAGTTGCTCATGCTCTCACAGTGAGAGCGGTCAGCGTGAAAACCTTGTCCCACCGTGTTTTCGCACAATTTTGGACACAGAAGGCCACCAAATGGGGATTAAATATTCCATGGAGGGATTTATTACATATTTAAACATAAATACGGTGGGTAACTGGAAGCGAGTGTTTACAGATCACAAGCGGGAGACGTCTCATATCACGATCACGGATGACAACATGCAGGATCAACACTGTTCATGTACATTAATGTACATTTAACCAGTTTAATATGAAGAGGCACTAGACCTTCGTTTATGTGTTTTTGACCTACACTGTACAAGACTTGTACGTTAGCATGGACTCTAACTTTAACGTTAGCTAGTTTTATCCAGAGATACCTCGCTGAAGCACAAGATAACATTAACGTTAATGAAAAGTGTAACTTAATGAGTGTATGACAAGCAGAAAATTAATGTTTGTGTTGGGATTGAATACTTACGGACATTTTGCTCTGTTTTGTTTGGGTTTAGGAAATGTAATAAAGTAAATTATATCACCCATCCTCTCAGGATAGCTGGAATCAGTGTTATAAGTACCACACGCACATCGTTTATACATTTCTGAAACATAAACCCCATAAAACCGATGCAAGCTTCGGCTCTTCCAGTGTTTCTCTATGGAGCTGAAACCTAAAGATGTCCGAGCTCCGCCCCCGTGCAGCTGATACTCGACTGCCATTGGTTAGTCTGCGTTCGAGGGGAGGGGCCGATTAGTTTGAATACCTTTCCAAAGCAGATCTTCTCTTCTCTACAAACTCCACTGATGACAGATCCTCTTTCCCCACTTTGACCTTCGTCATTCCTGAAAAACACACACGCTTCATCATGAATCTGACGCCATCAGAACACGTCTCTGATGATTCCCGCACGGACTTACCCACAATGCTCTTCTCAGGCGCAGGAGGGACGATGTAGCCGATGTGCATGTACTTGGAGGCTAGTTTACTGTGCAAGCCCAGAAAATCACTGAAGCGTCTCTTGACGGAGACCTCGTCTCTGCTGAATATAGACAGACTGGTCTGCAAACACAGAGAACGAGAGTCACACGACTCTTCCAGAACATACACAGCATCTCAGAACACAATCTGAAGCCTTTCTTACTTTGGTCGACACTTTATAGACCATGTACGCATTCATGCCGTCACCTAGAAAAACAAAGAAATTCATCACGATCAGAATTGCAATGTGTGCACAAATACACAAGAAAATGTGCTTTCCAGGAGCTCTGGGTAAAAATAAAAAAAACTATATATATATATATATATACAGTGGCATGCGAAAGTTTGTGAACCCCTTGTAGAATCTGTGAAAATGTGAATAATTTTAACAAAATAAGAGAGATCATACAAAATGCATGTTATTTTTTATTTAGTACTGTCCTGAGTAAGATATTTTACATAAAATATGTTTACATATAGTCCACAAGACAAAAAAATAGCTGAAATTATTAAAATAACCCCGTTCAAAAGTTTGTGAACCCTTGGTTCTTAATACTGTGTGAGGTTACCTGATGATCCACGACTGTTCTTTTGTTTTGTGTTGGTTGTTCATGAGTCCCTTGTTTGTTCTGAACAGTTGAACTGAGCTGTTCTTCAGACAAATCCTCCACGTTCTGTAGATTCTGCAGTTTTACAGCATATTTGAACCCTTTCCAGCAGTGACTGTATGATTGTGAGATCCATCTTTACACACTGAGGACAATTGATGGACTCAAACACAACTATTAAAAAAGGTTCAAACATTCACTGATGCTCCAGAAGAACACACGATGCATTAAGAGCCGGGGGGTGAACACTTTTGAACAGGATGAAGATTTCCAACTTTTTTCTTTTGTTGAAATATATATTTTTTTCCATTTATTACTGCCCTTCGGAAGCAACAGAAGATACTTGCATGTTTCCCGGAAGACAAATTAAGTACAATTTACCTTGATCTTCAAATTCAAAAAGTTTTCACCCCCCGGCTCTTAATGCATCGTATGTTCTTCTGGAGCATCAGTGAATGTTTGAACCTTTTTTAATAGTTGTGTTTGAGTTCATCAATTGTCCTCAGTGTGAAAAGATGGATCTCAAAATCATACAGTCACTGCTGGAAAGGGTTCAAATATGCTGGAAAACTGCAGAATCTACAGAACGTGGAGGATTTGTCTGAAGAACAGCTCAGTTCAACTGTTCAGAACAAACAAGGGACTCATGAACAACCAACACAAAACAAAAGAGCAGTCGTGGATCATCAGGTAACCTCACACAGTATTAACAACCAAGGGTTCACAAACTTTTGAAGGGGGTTATTTGAATAATTTCAGCTATTTTTTGTCTTGTGGACTATATGTAAACATATTTTATGTAAAATATCTTACTCAGGACAGTACTAAATAAAAAATAACATGCATTTTGTATGATCTCTCTTATATTGTTAAAATTATTCACATTTTCACAGATTCTACAAGGGGTTCACAAACTTTCGCATGCCACTGTATTAGGGGTGTCCCCGACTAAGGATTTTCATAGTCAAATCGGAATTTTCGAATCATGCCGATAGTCGAATCATATGTTTTTGGGGGCGTGGTCAAAATACATTACATTCCACAGTCATAATTACTGACGTTAACACACAGGGAAAAGGTGTAACGGACGCCTCGCAGATACAAACGGGGTAAATAATCTTTTATGTTTTGATTAACAGATAGTTGACATTAAACGTCAGCGAAACCCTTAAGAATTCACAACATTTTTTTTTACAATAGTGCTCTCATTATAAAGTTATGTATATGATCGTAGCTATAACGTTCTGCATTTCTGTTTTGAGCTGCGCGCGCTGAAGATGACCAGTAGCTAGAATGAGGCATATGATAGCAGGTTTTTAATCAATGGGATTTAACTCATTTATCTCACATAGAATAGGCTACGCTTCGTTATTTATATAACATAACGTTAATATTACGACTTATAGGCTATCTGCACAAAATGCCCCGAATGCACATGAACGTGTAACATGCAGAAACACAACTAAACACTAAAAAAAATCACAGCGTTTTATTATAATAGTGTTCTCATTATAATGCTATGTATATGACAGTGCAGTCATTAATATTCTGCATTGTTGTCCTGCTCGCACCACGCGCTGAAGATCTAGATAATCACCGTAGTAGCCTACTACAATGAAGCGCTTTACAGCAGCGTAACTCAACCAAATGCATCTTATACGAGATAAATAATAAATAAACTGACTGAAACGTTTTGAAATCACTTGTTGTACACTAAGTCTTCCACTCTGTCACGGATTAGAAAGAGAAACTTTAATCTATAGGGGCGGTTGGATTTATTCACGCACGTTAAAATATTTATTTAAAGCTTCTTTCTTTTAAGATTCTTATTTACAGCATTGTCATAATAGGCTGCATATTAACGTATTGGGAGAAAACCAGTAGTTCTTTGTGAAATCAGACATTTGAGCATCCCCATATATAGCCAAAATGATATGATCATAACACCCGCGAATATTCGACTGTGAGACGAATCAGGCTCCTCGAATCTTCGGGGTCACCCCTAATATATATATATATATATATATATATATATATATATGTATATATGTATGTATGTATGTATGTATGTGTGTGTGTGTGTGTGTGTGTGTGTGTGTGTGTGTGTGTGTGTGTGTGTGTGTGTGTGTCAGTGTCAGTGTCTGTGTCTGTGTCTGTGTTTGTGTGTGTGTGTGTGTGAGAAGAGTTTATTTGCAAAAACAGATAACTCCGGGTTTTAAATTTTCAAAAATCATGTTTTTTATTATGTTATCATGTTTTTATTGTGTTAGTTAGCTGTTTTTTAATAATTTTTTAACCTAATCAAAATAACCCAACTGTAGTCTGATTGAGATTAATTGGAATGCACAATGAAAAAACATGATTTCTGAAAATTGTTAAAAACAGAGTTATTATGTTTTCATATATATACCGTATATATATATATATATATTAGTGCTGGGTAACAATTAATTACGATTAATCGCATCCAAAATAAAAGTTTTTGTTTATATAATATATGTGTGTGTACTGTATATACTTATTATGTATATATAAATACACACGTGCATGTATACATTTAAGAAAAATATGTTTATATATTAAATATATTTATATATAACAAATTATATGAATACAAATATATACACGTAAATATTTTCTAAATATATACTGTAAGTGTGTCTTTATATATGCATAATAAATATACATAGTACACACACATATATATTATATAAACAAAAACTTTTATTTTGGATGCGATTAATCGTAATTAATTGTTGCCCAGCACTAATATATATATATATATATAAATTTTCTCTTCTCTTTAGCACTCTGGGTAAATAAATAAAATGCACAGGATATATATATATATATATATATACATACATACACACACACACACACACACACACACGTATACATATATATATTGTAACACTTTACAATAAGGTGTCATTTGTTAACATTAATGTATTAACTAACATGAACAAACAATGCATTTATTACACTATTTATTAATCTTTATTAATGTTAGTTAATGAAAATACAGTTGTTCATGTTAGTTGCATTAACTAATGTTAACAAACACAACTTGTGATTTTAATAATGCATTAGTAAATGCTGAAATTAACATTAACTATGATTAATAAATGCTTTAGAAGTATTGTTCATTCGTAGTTCGTGTTTACTAATGTTGTTAACTAATGAACCTTATTCTAAAGTGTTACCATATATATATATATATATATATATATATATATATATATATATATATATATATATATAAACTGAAGGAAACTGTGAGGTTATACGAGACAGACGTGAGTGTGTTCATCATCAATATTCACTCTGACTGATATTTTGGGGTAAAACTAGAGGTCTGCACGGGCTTTAAACTGAAGCCCGAACCCGGCCCGTATCCGAGATCGTCTGACCCGACCCGACCCGACCCGAGATCGTCTGACCCGACCCGACCCGAGATCTTCTGACCCGACCCGACCCGAGATCGTCTGACCCGACCCGACCCGACCCGAGATCTTCTGACCCGACCCGACCTGAGATCGTCTGACCCGACCCGACCCGACCCGACCCGAGATCTTCTGACCCGACCCGACCCGAGATCGTCTGACCCGACCCGACCCGACCTGACCCGAGATCGTCTGACCCGACCCGACCCGACCCGAGATCTTCTGACCCGACCCGACCTGAGATCGTCTGACCCGACCCGACCTGACCCGAGATCGTCTGACCCGACCCGACCCGAGATCTTCTGACCCGACCCGACCCGAGATCTTCTGACCCGACCCGACCTGAGATCGTCTGACCCGACCCGACCCGACCCGAGATCGTCTGACCCGACCCGACCCGACCTGACCCGAGATCGTCTGACCCGAGATCGTCTGACCCGAGATCGTCTGACCCGACCCGACCCGAGCGGCACAGTTAAATTTAGAGCCCGAACCCGACCCGAACCCGAAGTCTTTTTTTTTTTTTTCACAACGAATAGCCAATAAAAAAAAGATGCTGTATTTCACGATTGCATGCAACGGTCAGTAAACAAATACATGTAAAGAAACAGATTCATCGAGGCTCGGTCAGTTCACAAGGCAAAAGAAAAAACACTTACCAGTTATGAAAGTTTATGAACATCAGGTGCAGCGGTCACATAAATTCTGCCCAGTTTTTGAATGGTTGTATACGACAAGACGATAATTCTTCCACCGTGCAAATTATGGTCATTTTCGTCAGTTAAGGCTCGTTAGCATTCGGACTGCTTTAAATCAGACACAGAGATGTAGTGCGGTAAGATCGCATTTATTTGAATTAATTAATAATTTATTTGAATTAGCGAGAGACAGAGAGAGAGAGAAGGATGATAGTTGCGTGTGTGAACCTGCGTCTGCGCGTCTCTCTCTACAAGCAATGAGGCTTAGTTACTTCAAAAACAGTGATTTTACCCCTCATTGCAGAGAAATATAACGGTGCGAGTCAGTAGCCTATCAAAGCTATTTTACTAATAAAAGTTTCCGTGCTGTGTGATCAGAGATATCTCTCTGATATCTGTGTGCAATAACGTGTGTGTGTGTGCGTCTATGAAAGCAACGAAGCCTGCATATAGTTTTAGTTTAGCTACAAACCCGACCCGAGCCCGAAGCTATTCATTAAACATTAACCCGAACCCGACCCGAAACCCGAAAGTATCTCGGGACCCGTCAGGCTCGGGTCAGGTAACAGACCTCTAGGTAAAACACATCAACACAGAAATTGATTTCTCACCATAAACACTGTTTTTTTTTATAATAAGGATAAATGCTCTCTAAACGAGCGGCTGTAAACGTGTTTAACGCTTGAGTTTTTCTAGCAGTGAGTATGTAGGTGTCATAAATATAAAACTACACTCTTCGTTTATGTCACAAATCCAAGCCATGAACTTCTCTTCATTCACCTCTAGAGGTCACTCACCCATCACACAGTCAGTCACAGATCACTCAAGGACTACATTTCCCATCATCCACTGCACTAACACAGCTGTCTGCACTGATCACGCACACACCTGAAAACAATCTCACAATCACCATCACCCAATCACACACACTATATAAACTCTGGACTTTCTGCCACTCACTGCCGAGTATTGTTTAGCCTAGCTACAGTCAACGTGTTTCCCAGTTTACCTAGTTTGTATTCCTGTGTTCTGATTCCTGCCCGTGTTCTTAGTTTATTCTCTTTGCCTAGCCCTCTGGATATTGTACGCCGATCGCCGACCCTCGCTTGCCCTTGGATTATTCTTGTGTCTTGCCCCTGCCATACCTGTTTGCTACTGCCCGACCCTGCCTGTATTGACCATGTATAATAATAAAGCCTTGCAAATGGATCCGCCTGTCTCACGTCTCGTCAGCTCCATAACAGAATACTCGGCCAACAAAGGATCCAGCGGCTTTTCTAGTGGATATTGGCCAGGTATGGACATTGCAAGAATTTTGTTACACCTCAGGCAGGGCTTGCGACCACTTGAGGAGTATATACAAGAATACTTAGACCTCGCCCATTTTTCTGATCTGCCGGACTGTGTACTCATAGACTTCTTTTGTGAAGGCATTAATCAGCCGCTGAAATCACAGCTAACCCGTGAGGGTCCCCGTTCATCTCTCAGTCAGTTCCTGGACTATGCTTTGCTATGTGTTGGCTCTTCGTTCACTGTGGGGGTCGCGGAGGAACGAGACACCGCACCCAATTGTGTGATCACAGCTGCGCTAGAGCACGCTCACAAAATGGCGGCCACAACAACACCCCGTAGCGTCATTGCTGCCAGTCACAAGCCAAGTCAAGTCGCCGCTGATGTTAAAGAGCCAAGTCAAGCCACAGCCTATGTTAAAAAGCCCAGTCAAGCCACAGCCTATGTTAAAAAGCCAAGTCAAGTCGCCGCTGATGTTAAAGAACCAAGTCAAGTCACGGCCTATGTTAAAAAGCCCAGTCAAGCCACAGCCTATGTTAAAAAGCCAAGTCAAGTCGCCGCTGATGTTAAAGAGTCAAGTCAAGTCGCCGCTGATGTTAAAGAGTCAAGTCAAGTCACCGCTGATGTTAAAGAGTCAAGTCAAGTCACCGCTGATGTTAAAGAGTCAAGTCAGGTCACCGCTGATGTTAAGAAGCCAAGTCAAGTCACCGCTGATGTTAAGGAGTCAAGTCAGGTCACCGCTGATGTTGAAAAACCAAGTCAAGTCACAGCCTATGTTAAAAGGTCAAGTCAAGCTACAGTTGATCGTCACAAGTCAAGCCAAGCCACCAGTGATCTACGTGAGTCAAGCCAAGCCACAGTTGATCGTCACAAGTCCAACCAAAGCACAGTTGATCGTCACAAGTCAAGCCAAGCCACCAGTGATCTCCGTGAGTCAAGCCAAAGCACAGTTGATCGTCACAAGTCAAGCCAAAGCACAGTTGATCATCACAAGTCAAGCCAAGCCACAGTTGATCGTCACGAGTCCAACCAAAGCACAGTTGATCATCACAAGTCAAGCCAAGCCACCAGTGATCTCCGTGAGTCAAGCCAAGCCACAGTTGATCATCACGTGTCAAGCCAAGCCACCTGTGATCTCCGTGAGTCAAGCCAAGCCACAGTTGATCGTCAAGAGTCACACCAAGCCACAGTTGATCGTCACGAGTCACGCCACGTCACAGCTGACCAGCCAGAGTCACGCCACGTCACAGCTGACCAGCCAGAGTCACGCCACGTCACAGCTGACCAGCCAGAGTCACGCCACGTCACAGCTGACCAGCCAGAGTCACAGCTGACCAGCCAGAGTCTCGCCACGTCACAGCTGACCTGCCAGAGTCTCGCCACGTCACAGCTGACCAGCCAGAGTCAGACGACGTCACAGCTCTTCAGCCAGAGCCTCTTCACGTCTCAGCTCCTCAGCCAGAACCTCTTCACGTCTCAGCTCCTCAGCCAGAACCTGTCCCACCCAGAGACTCAAGGTCAGTCCTTCAAGTTCTCCGGTTGATATCCAGCGTGAGGGATGCACAGCTGGTGTCTGTACGCACTGCTGGTATCCCCAAATCCACTCACTTCGGTCCTCCTGTTCCTGAACTGATTTCCCTGTCTGAAGTGCTTCCCATGATAGGGATCGCACTGTTGCATTTGGGCCACATACACCACCACTGTACTGCCCCAGGGGAAGGCATCTGCCGCAGAACCTCCCCAAGCGGTGGTGCTCACCTCAGCCCCTTACAAGGTGGTGGCGCCCAGCAATATACTCTCACCCGGTCATGGTACCACCGTAGAACCTCCAGAGGTGGCGGCGTTAGCTGCGGAACCTCCAGAGGTGTCGGTGGTATCCTCCTATGAGCTCTCACCCTGTCCTGTCACGGCTATGAAGGCCGTCTGTGAGCTCTCGCCCTGTCCTGTCACGGCTATGAAGGCTGTCTGTGAGTTCTCATCCTGTCCGGTCACGGCTATGGAGGCCGTCTGTGAACTCTCGCCCTGTCCTGTCACGGCTATGGAGGCCGTCTGTGAGCTCTCACCCTGTCCTGTCACGGCTAAGAAGGCCGCCTGTGAGCTCTCGCCCTGTCCTGTCACGGCTATGGAGGCCGTCTGTGAGCTCTCACCCTGTCCTGTCACGGCTAAGAAGGCCGCCTGTGAGCTCTCATCCTGTCCTGTCACGGCTATGGAGGCCGTCTGTGAGCTCTCATTCTGTCCTGTCACGGCTATGGAGGCCGTCTGTGAGCTCTCATCCTGTCCTGTCACGGCTAAGGAGGCCGTCTATGAACTCTCGCCCTGTCTTGTCCCGGCCATGGAGGCCGTCTATGAACTCTCACCCTGTCCTGTCACGGCAAGGAAGGCTGTCTATGAACTCACGCCCTGTCCTGCCCCGGCCATGGAGGCCGTCTATGAACTCTCGCCCTGTCCTGACATGGCTAAGGAGGCCGTCGGTGATTCCCTGTCCGGCCCTGTCATGGCTACGGAGGCCGTCTGGGATTTCCTGTCCTGCCCTGGCACGGCCCCTGAGATCGGGAAGGCTCTCCCTGTGTTGTCTGTCTCTGTTCTCCCAGTGTTGTCTGTCTCTGCTCTCCCTGTGTTGTTTGTCCTTGTTCTCCTCTGCTTCCAGGTTCTGTCAGGGCTACCTGCCCAGTCTGCTTCCCTGCGGTGGTCTCTGGTCCCGTCTGTTCCACCCTGGTGGGTCCTGGTCCCGTCTGCCCTACCCTGGTGGGCTCCAGGTCCATCTACTCCGCCCTGGTGGGCTCCGGGTCTGTCTGCCCTACCCTGGTGGGCCCCAGGTCCATCTACTCCGCCCTGGGGGGCTCTGGTCCCGTCTGCTCCGCCCTGGGGGGCTCTGGTCCCGTCTGCTCCGCCCTGGGGGGCTCTGGTCCCATCTGCTCCGCCCTGGGGGGCTCTGGGTCCGTCTGCTCCGCCCTGGGGGGCTCTAGTTCCATCCTCTCCGCCCTGGCTTCCACGTGGACCTGGCCCTCCGTCCCTCCCCCTGTTCCGCCTCCGCTCCTCCGCCCACCTAGAATTGTTTAGGAGCGTCTGGAAGCCGCTCCTTGGGGGGGGGCTATGTCACGAATCCTGGCCATGAACTTTCCTTCATTCACCACTAGGTCACTCTCCCAACACATGGACTTTCACACAGTTACAGATCACTCTTAGACTACATTTCCCATCATTCACTGCACCCACACAGCTGTTCACTATAATCACGCTTGCACCTGTTCACCATCTCTCAATCACCATCATCCAATCACACACACACACACACTATATTAACTCTGGACTTTCTCTTACACTCTGCCGAGTATTGTTTAGCCTAGCTACAGTCAACGCGTTTCCCAGTTTACCTAGTTTGTATTCCTGTGTTCTGATTCCTGCCCGTGTTCTTAGTTTATTCTCTCTGCCTAGCCCTCTGGATATTGTACGCCGATCGCCAACCCTCGCTTGCCCTTGGATTATTCTTGTGTCTTGCCCCTGCCATACCTGTTTGCTACTGCCCGACCCTGCCTGTATTGACCATGTATAATAATAAAGCCTTGCAAATGGATCCGCCTGTCTCACGTCTCGTCAGCTCCATAACAATGATCATAACACCCGCGAATATTCGACTGTGAGACGAATCAGACTCCTCGAATCTTCGGGGTCACCCCTAATATATATATATATATATATATATATATATGTATATGTATGTATGTGTGTGTGTGTGTGTGTGTGTGTGTGTGTGTGTGTGTGTGTATGAAGAGTTTATTTGCAAAAACAGATAACTCCGGGTTTTAAATTTTCAAAAATCATCTTTTTTATTATGTTATCATGTTTTTATTGTGTTAGTTAGCTGTTTTTTAGTTATTTTTTAACCTTATCAAAATAACCCAACTGTAGTCTGATTGAGATTAATTGGAATGCACAATGAAAAAACATGATTTCTGAAAATTGTTAAAAACAGAGTTATTTGTTTTCATATATATACCGTATATATATATATATATATTAGTGCCGGGTAACAATTAATTACGATTAATCGCATCCAAAATAAAAGTTTTTGTTTATATAATATATGTGTGTGTACTGTATATACTTATTATGTATATATAAATACACACACATGCATGTATACATTTAAGAAAAATATGTTTATATATTAAATATATTTATATATAATATAAATTATATGAATACAAATATATACACGTAAATATTTTCTAAATATATACTGTAAGTGTGTCTTTATATATGCATAATAAATATACATAGTACACACACATATATATTATATAAACAAAAACTTTTATTTTGGATACGATTAATCGTAATTAATTGTTGCCCAGCACTAATATATATATATATATATATATATATATATATATATATATATATATATATATATATATATATATATATATATATATATATATATATATTATGAATATAAATATAAATATAAATTTTCTCTTCTCTTTAGGACTCTGGGTAAATAAATAAAATGCACAGGATATATCAATACGAAATACAGAAATACAATATATAAATATGAAAATACAGTTGTTCATGTTAGTTGCATTACCTAATGTTAACAAACACAACTTGTGATTTTAATAATGCATTAGTAAATGCTGAAATTAACATTAACTATGATTAATAAATGCTTTAGAAGTATTGTTCATTCGTAGTTCGTGTTTACTAATGTTGTTAACTAATGAACCTTATTCTAAAATGTTACCATATATATATATATATATATATATATATATATATATATATATATATATATATATATATATACAGTGGCATGCAAAAGTTTGGGAACCCCTTCCAGAATCTGTGAAAATGTGAATAATTTTAACAAAATAAGAGAGATCATACAAAATGCATGTTATTTTTTATTTAGTACTGTCCTGAGTAAGATATTTTACATAAAATATGTTTACATATAGTCCACAAGACAAAAAAATAGCTGAAATTATTCAAATAACCCCCTTCAAAAGTTTGGGAACCCTTGGTTCTTAATACTGTGTGAGGTTACCTGATGATCCACGACTGTTCTTTTGTTTTGTGTTGGTTGTTCATGAGTCCCTTGTTTGTTCTGAACAGTTGAACTGAGCTGTTCTTCAGACAAATCCTCCACGTTCTGTAGATTCTGCAGTTTTCCAGCATCTTCTGCATATTTGAACCCTTTCCAGCAGTGACTGTATGATTTTGAGATCCATCTTTTCACACTGCGGACAATTGATGGACTCAAACACAACTATTAAAAAAGGTTCAAACATTCACTGATGCTCCAGAAGAACACACGATGCATTAAGAGCCGGGGGGTGAAAACTTTTGAACAGGATGAAGATTTCCAACGTTTTTCTTTTGTTGAAATATATATATTTTTTCCATTTATTACTGCCCTTCGGAAGCAACAGAAGATACTTGCATGTTTCCCGGAAGACAAATCAAGTACAATTTACCTTGATCTTCAAATTCAAAAAGTTTTCACCCCCCGGCTCTTAATGCATCGTGTGTTCTTCTGGAGCATCAGTGAATGTTTGAACCTTTTTTAATAGTTGTGTTTGAGTCCATCAATTGTCCTCAGTGTGAAAAGATGGATCTCAAAATCATACAGTCACTGCTGGAAAGGGTTCAAATATGCAAAAATGCTGGAAAACTGCAGAATCTACAGAATGTGGAGGATTTGTCTGAAGAACAGTGCTCAGTTCAACTGTTCAGAACAAACAAGGGACTCATGAACAACCAACACAAAACAAAAGATCAGTCGTGGATCATCAGGTAACCTCACACAGTATTAAGAACCAAGGGTTCCCAAACTTTTGAAGGGGGTTATTTGAATAATTTCAGCTATTTTTTTTTCTTGTGGACTATATGTAAACATATTTTATGTAAAATATCTTACTCAGGACAGTACTAAATAAAAAATAACATGCATTTTGTATGATCTCTCTTATTTTGTTAAAATTATTCACATTTTCACAGATTCTGCAAGGGGTTCCCAAACTTTTGCATGCCACTGTATATATATATATAAACTGAAGGAAACTGTGAGGTTATACGAGACAGACGTGAGTGTGTTCATCATCAATATTCACTCTGACTGATATTTTGGGGTAAAACTAGAGGTCTGCACGGGCTTTAAACTGAAGTCCGAACCCGGCCCGTATCCGAGATCGTCTGACCCGACCCGACCCGACCCGACCCGACCCGAGATCGTCTGACCCGACCCGACCCGACCCGACCCGACCCGACCCGACCTGACCCGAGATCGTCTGACCCGACCCGAGCGGCACAGTTAAATTTAGAGCCCGAACCCGACCCGAACCCGAAGTCTTTTTTTTTTTTTTTCACAACGAATAGCCAATAAAAAAAAGATGCTGTATTTCACGATTGCATGCAACGGTCAGTAAACAAATACATGTAAAGAAACAGATTCATCGAGGCTCGGTCAGTTCACAAGGCAAAAGAAAAAACATTTAGCCTACCAGTTATGAAAGTTTATGAACATCAGGTGCAGCGGTCACATAAATTCTGCCCAGTTTTTGAATGGTTGTATACGACAAGACGATAATTCTTCCACCGTGCAAATTATGGTCATTTTCGTCAGTTAAGGCTCGTTAGCATTCGGACTGCTTTAAATCAGACACAGAGATGTAGTGCGGTAAGATCGCACATTTATTTGAATTAATTAATAATTTATTTGAATTAGCGAGAGACAGAGAGAGAGAGAAGGATGAAAGTTGCGTGTGTGAACCTGCGTCTGCGCGTCTCTCTCAACAAGCAATGAGGCTTACTTCAAAAACACTGATTTTACCCCCTCATTGCAGAGAAATATAACAGTGCGAGTCAGTAGCCTATCGAAGCTATTTTACTAATAAAAGTTTCCGTGCTGTGTGATCAGAGATATCTCTCTGATATCTGTGTGCAATAACGTGTGTGTGTGCGTCTATGAAAGCAACGAAGCCTGCATATAGTTTTAGTTTAGCTACAAACCCGACCCGAGCCCGAAGCTATTCATTAAACATTAACCCGAACCCGACCCGAAACCCGAAAGTATCTCGGGACCCGTCAGGCTCGGGTCAGGTAACAGACCTCTAGGTAAAACACATCAACACAGAAATTGATTTCTCACCATAAACACTGTTTTTTTTTAATAATAAGGATAAATGCTCTCTAAACGAGCGGCTGTAAACGTGTTTAACGCTTGAGTTTTTCTAGCAGTGAGTATGTAGGTGTCATAAATATAAAACTACACTCTTCGTTTAGAGTTTAATTTACTTTCCGGTGTTGTAGTCGCTAAACGCAGCTCGGAGCGAATCCTGCTCCTGATAACATTTATCAAAACTTAATGTTTGATTAGTAATATGCATTGCTTAGAACTTCATTTGGACAACTTTAAAGGCGATTCACCGAGAGGTCATCTTACCAACTTTCTCAGGGTCAGATACTGAGATCTGGATGTCAAACGTGTCCCTGTTTTCCTCTTCATCTTCATCCTAGAGAGGAAAAACACAGGGAATGAGAGAAACATCTGTGAGCTGTGCTGCTGAATGAGTGTAAATGTGCACGATTTTGGTCAAATGTGAGGTTTTCACAAAAATGAGTTCATTAACCCCTGAACTGTCACCGTCCCGTATACGGGACGCCTAAGTTTACTTCACTATATTACACTTAAATCCTAATGTAATCATGACAAACTATACATCATTGGAAAGGTCTAAGTCTCCTAAATAGATATGTTACCATTTTTTGTTGTTACAAATTATGTAGGAACAGTAATAGATTCATTTATGACAAGAGTGCACCAAGCGTCTATGATAAATCAACATCATTACAGGAGTTCTGAGCTTCGTCACAAAAAGTCTTTATATCCTTGCCTTTTTCCCCATCACATGTTTTAGCAATCATCATAAGTTATATACCATTTGAAAGCTTAAAATCTCAAAATTCATCCTGTGAAAACCATTTTGAAATCAAACATTGCGTTACCATAGAAATGGTACTTCAAAATGTTTTGGCGGTCTCCTCCCCCTTAGCGGCGGTGTCATATTACAAAATGTATTACGGTCTTTTAGAATCAAAACTTTATATAATCTTGACAAAATACATATCGTTGGAAAGGTCTGAGTCTCAAGATTATTATTGAGACTCATTGAGTTATTATTGAGTTATTTTGTTATAGATGTAATATTGAGAGAGAAATGTATAGATTTGTGACAGAAATGCATAAAATAATAACTCAATGTAGTTTCAATGGCACCCGGTGGCTGTTTGTGGTATAACGCCGAAACAAAATCGCATATGAACCTCAATTTTTTTTATATCAACTTCAAATTTGGAACACAACTTATGTAGACATATGGCTTTAATTTTATAGCAATTTTGGATTTTTAACTATTTTTTAAAATATTTATTTTATATAAAATACAATAAAAATTGTATAATACATTTTGTTTACATTAAATTTAATCTTCTATAACTTTTTAATACTTTAATTTTATTAAATGATTTCACTTCTGTAATAATCTACTAATTATCTTCTTTAAAAAGAGACCAACCTTAAGTCTGTATTCAAAAGCGTTCATGAATTATAATAATTTAAGTTTGGATACTGCACTTTCTCGTGAATTTTCAAAAACGGGGGAGGGGGGGGGCAGTTAAAGGGATTAAGCATTGATCCCAATGCTCCAAATAATAATTAAACATCTATAATCATCTTTCTGTTCTCACACTGATTCTCATCTGAAGCGCACACATAAAGCGCTCGGTCACGATACACTATACACAGATTTACAGCAGGCTAAATATATTGAAGTATTCACACAAACATAATCTGTTACGTCTTAAGTGAACGTTTGGGGAAAAACATCAGATGTGTAACATTATTATATATATAGTGTCTTAATATACAGACTCGAATGACTCTTAATGGCACAGAAATGACATGCTATTAGATTTTTTGTAATATTAGAAAACAGTAATATTTGTAAGTCAAGTACTTTATTGTCATTGTGTAACACAACGA
>CM041804.1:37352138-37377572 GCA_023376895.1 Aspiorhynchus laticeps | reverse complement strand
ACACACACACACTCACTCTCACAAACTAGGGTGTAGGTTTTGGTTGGGACATAACAGCAGACAACACCCCCCCCCCCCCCCCAAAAAAAAAAAAAAAAAAAATCACATTTAATAGACAATAATAGATTTTTGACCCAAAGTTCCGACCTAAATCAAATGATTCACTATCCATGCTCCGAAGTCCCGATCTACATAACAATTCGCAAACCATCACTTCATTTTCGGAACACATATGATGAATCTTTCAATTCACGAAATGACTTACGAACCCGCTCCGAAGTTCCGATATGAATCAAAAGATTCACGAACCCTCCAAAGTTTCGATCTGAATAATGTTTCACAAACCAACTCTGAAGTTCTGCTCTAAATCAAATGATTTACAATCAGTGCTTCGAAATCACAATCTGAATCAAATGATTCATTATATGCACTCCGGTGTCCTGATCGGAATTGAAAGATTTGTGATTCGTGCTCCGAAATACCAATCTGAATCAAATAATTTGCAATATGTGAGTCCCGATCTGAATCAAATGATTCGCGATACTTGTGTTTGAAGTCTTGATCTGAATCAAATGATTGATGATACTTGTGTTCGAAGTCTTGATCTGAATCAAATGATTGATGATACTTGTGTTCGAATTCTTGATCTGAATCAAATGATTGACGATACGTGTGTTCGAAGTCTTGATCTGAATCAAATGATTCACGATACTTGTGTTCGAAGTCTTGATCTGAATCAAATGATTCGAAGTCTTGATCTGAATCAAATGATTGACGATACTTGTGTTCGAAGTCTTGATCTGAATCAAATGATTCGAAGTCTTGATCTGAATCAAATGATTGACGATACTTGTGTTCGAAGTCTTGATCTGAATCAAATGATTCGCGATACTTGTGTTCGAAGTCTTGATCTGAATCAAATGATTGATGATACTTGTGTTCAAAGTCTCGATCTGAATCAAATGATTCGCGATACTTGTGTTCGAAGTCTTGATCTGAATCAAATGATTCGCAATACTTGTGTTCGAAGTCTTGATCTGAATCAAATGATTGACGATACTTGTGTTCGAAGACTTGATCTGAATCAAATGATTCGCGATACTTGTGTTCGAAGTCTTGATCTGAATCAAATGATTCACGATACTTGTGTTCGAAGTCTTGATCTGAATCAAATTATTCGAAGTCTTGATCTGAATCAAATGATTCGCGATACTTGTGTTCGAAGTCTTGATCTGAATCAAATGATTCACGATACTTGTGTTCGAAGTCTTGATCTGAATCAAATGATTGACGATACTTGTGTTCGAAGTCTTGATCTGAATCAAATGATTCACGATACTTGTGTTTGAAGTCTTGATCTGAATCAAATGATTCGCAATACTTGTGTTTGAAGTCTTGATCTGAATCAAATGATTCACGATACTTGTGTTCGAAGTCTTGATCTGAATCAAATGATTCGCAATACTTGTGTTCGAAGTCTTGATCTGAATCAAATGATTGACGATACTTGTGTTCGAAGTCTTGATCTGAATCAAATGATTGACGATACTTGTGTTTGAAGTCTTGATCTGAATCAAATGATTGACGATACTTGTGTTCGAAGTCTTGATCTGAATCAAATGATTCGCAATACTTGTGTTCGAAGTCTTGATCTGAATCAAATGATTCGCAATACTTGTGTTCGAAGTCTTGATCTGAATCAAATGATTGACGATACTTGTGTTCGAAGTCTTGATCTGAATCAAATGATTGATGATACTTGTGTTCGAAGTCTTGATCTGAATCAAATGATTGACGATACTTGTGTTCGAAGTCTTGATCTGAATCAAATGATTCGCAATACTTGTGTTCGAAGTCTTGATCTGAATCAAATGCTTCGCGATACTTGTGTTCAAAGTCTTGATCTGAATCAAATGATTCATGATACTTGTGTTCGAAGTCTTGATCTGAATCAAATGACTCACGATACTTGTGTTCAAAGTCTTGATCTGAATCAAATGATTCGCAATACTTGTGTTCGAAGTCTTGATCTGAATCAAATGATTTGCGATACTTGTGTTTGAAGTCTTGATCTGAATCAAATGATTCGCAATACTTGTGTTCGAAGTCTTGATCTGAATCAAATGATTCGCAATACTTGTGTTCGAAGTCTTGATCTGAATCAAATGCTTCGCGATACTTGTGTTCAAAGTCTTGATCTGAAACAAATGATTCATGATACTTGTGTTCTAAGTCTTGATCTGAATCAAATGATTTGAAGTCTTGATCTGAATCAAATGATTTGAAGTCTTGATCTGAATCAAATGATTTGAAGTCTTGATCTGAATCAAATGATTCGCGATACTTGTGTTCGAAGTCTTGATCTGAATCAAATGATTCGAAGTCTTGATCTGAATCAAATGATTCGCAATACTTGTGTTTGAAGTCTTGATCTGAATCAAATGATTCACGATACTTGTGTTCGAAGTCTTGATCTGAATCAAATGATTCGCAATACTTGTGTTCGAAGTCTTGATCTGAATCAAATGATTGACGATACTTGTGTTCGAAGTCTTGATCTGAATCAAATGATTGACGATACTTGTGTTCGAAGTCTTGATCTGAATCAAATGATTGATGATACTTGTGTTCGAAGTCTTGATCTGAATCAAATGATTGACGATACTTGTGTTCGAAGTCTTGATCTGAATCAAATGATTGATGATACTTGTGTTCGAAGTCTTGATCTGAATCAAATGATTGATGATACTTGTGTTCGAAGTCTTGATCTGAATCAAATGATTGATGACACTTGTGTTCGAAGTCTTGATCTGAATCAAATGATTGATGATACTTGTGTTCGAAGTCTTGATCTGAATCAAATGATTCACGATACTTGTGTTCGAAGTCTTGATCTGAATCAAATGATTGACGATACTTGTGTTCGAAGTCTTGATCTGAATCAAATGATTGACGATACTTGTGTTCGAAGTCTTGATCTGAATCAAATGATTGATGATACTTGTGTTCGAAGTCTTGATCTGAATCAAATGATTGACGATACTTGTGTTCGAAGTCTTGATCTGAATCAAATGATTGACGATACTTGTGTTCGAAGTCTTGATCTGAATCAAATGATTGACGATACTTGTGTTCGAAGTCTTGATCTGAATCAAATGATTGATGATACTTGTGTTCGAAGTCTTGATCTGAATCAAATGATTGATGATACTTGTGTTCGAAGTCTTGATCTGAATCAAATGATTGACGATACTTGTGTTCGAAGTCTTGATCTGAATCAAATGCTTCGCGATACTTGTGTTCAAAGTCTTGATCTGAATCAAATGATTCATGATACTTGTGTTCGAAGTCTTGATCTGAATCAAATGACTCACGATACTTGTGTTCGAAGTCTTGATCTGAATCAAATGATTCGCAATACTTGTGTTCGAAGTCTTGATCTGAATCAAATGATTTGCGATACTTGTGTTTGAAGTCTTGATCTGAATCAAATGATTCGCAATACTTGTGTTCGAAGTCTTGATCTGAATCAAATGATTCGCAATACTTGTGTTCGAAGTCTTGATCTGAATCAAATGCTTCGCGATACTTGTGTTCGAAGTCTTGATCTGAATCAAATGATTCGCAATACTTGTGTTCGAAGTCTTGATCTGAATCAAATGATTCGCAATACTTGTGTTCGAAGTCTTGATCTGAATCAAATGCTTCGCGATACTTGTGTTCAAAGTCTTGATCTGAAACAAATGATTCATGATACTTGTGTTCTAAGTCTTGATCTGAATCAAATGATTTGAAGTCTTGATCTGAATCAAATGATTTGAAGTCTTGATCTGAATCAAATGATTTGAAGTCTTGATCTGAATCAAATGATTCGCGATACTTGTGTTCGAAGTCTTGATCTGAATCAAATGATTTGAAGTCTTGATCTGAATCAAATGATTTGAAGTCTTGATCTGAATCAAATGATTCGGTTTGTCTTCAGTCAAACCGTCAGCACTACTTCTGGTTTAGCTCGCTAGTTTTATGACATTAACTGAAATAAGCAAAAGAAGTATGATGTTTACAAAGAGATTATCCATATTTCCATTCCAAAGATAACATCCAACACAGCGAGGTAACCGGTTCACTGCAGTGAAACACTCCATTAATACGACGAGCTGCAGCTCAAAATACATGTTAGATGGAAATATTGTGCTTTATGATGGAGTTTGTAGCTATATTCACTATATTTGAAATAGTTTAAGCTGCAGTTCAATAGAAATCAGTCAAAAACATCCAGTCTCTCTCATACCATTGAAGTAAATGTTGAGTTTATCAGTATATATTGTGATAAATATTTAAGACAATTATTGTTGTATCTAATCTAAGAGCAAATGGGTGAAACATTTGAATATGCAAAAAAAACATTAACTAATATTTGTGCAAAAAGAAACAGAAACAGGAGGATTCAGAATCACTGCACTGCAAAATATCATTCTCTTATAAGATATTAAGTCTTGTTTTCTAAAAAAAATATCAAAATTGTGTTTAAAACAAGTAAAAATATCTGCCAATGGTGTAATAAAAATAATCTTGTTTAGTCTTTGAATTAAGATGATTTTTCTTACACCATTGGAAGATATTTTTACTTGTTTTAAACACAATTTTGATTATTTTTTTAGAAAACAAGACTTAATATCTTAAATCATTTTACTTGTCAATCTTGATTCAAGAATGTTTATATATTTATACTAGAAAACAAGACAAACACTGAGTAAGAGAACGCTATTTTTCAGTGTGGAGTCACTGAAGCATCAGCAGCTCTGTTTTATTCTGTAAATGACTCTTTTAGATGAACATCCAGCTCCTCAGTAATACAGTATGAGTGCATCTGTCTCTCAAACTTCTGTCTGAAGCTCCTGAGGGCCGCCGCTGAGCCGTGACGGGACGCTTCATGTAATGAGCTGCTATTTACAACAAATAAGGTGGATGGAGGAACACGGCGCCAAATGATGCCGCGGCTCTCCAGGGGCCGGGGCCCGGGGCCCGAGATCAATGAAACAGGTTAAGGGAGCCATCGCAGGCCAATGAAGAACTGCCAGAGACGCCTGACATCAAACGCTGAAAAGAAGGAGGCGGGAGACACACTGTAGTGATCGATATCTGATAAATATGAAGCGGAGGATCCTCATTTACTGCCGCTTCATTCTCTCACGGTGAGGAAAACAAACACATGTGATAGTCATTCATTTCTTCATGAAGCCTTGTTATAGTTAACCCTCTGCTGCTGTTTGATCATTAGAGACTGGAAACTTTTACTTTTTGATTTTTTTCACCATCAAACTTTTGTGGCACTTGTTGAGCACACATACAAAAAAATGACTGAATGTTTTTTTTTTAAAAAAGTCACATTTGTAGCTGTTATAGGAATAGGAAATGAATGGGAAATTTAAAAAAATAATTATATATATGTATATATATATACAGTATGTATGTATGTATATGTATGTATGTGTGTGTGTGTGTGTATATGTTTGTTTATGTATGTGTATATATATATATATATATATGTGTATATGTATATATATATATATATATATATGTGTGTATGTGTGTATATATATATATATATATACACACACATACACATATATATATATATACATATACATATTATATATATATATATACATGTGACACTGGAGCACAAAACCAGTCATAAGTGTCAATTTTTCGAAACTGAGATTTATGCATCATCTGAAAGCTGAATAAATAATCTTTCCATTGATGTATGGTTTGTTATGATAGGACAATATTTGTAAATCTGGAATCTGAGGGTGCAAAAATCATCTTTAAAGTTGTTCAAATGAAGTTCTTAGCAATGCATATTACTAATCAAAAATTAAGTTTTGATATATTTACGGTAGGAAATGTACTAAATATCTTCATGGAACATGATCTTAATATCTAATGATTTTTGGCATAAAAGAGAAATGTATAATTTTGACCCATACAATGTATTGTTGTCTATTGCTACAAATATACCTGTGTTACTTATGACTGCTTTTGTGCTCCAAGGTCTCATATATATATATACATATATACACAGTTGATGTCAAAAGTTTACATCCCCCTTGCAGAATCTGCAAAATGTTAATTATTTTACCAAAATCATAGGGATCATACAAAATGCATGTTATTGTTTATTTAGTACTGAGCTGAATAAGATATTTCACATAAAAGATGTTTACATATAGTCCACAAGAGAAAATAAGAGTTGAATTAATAAAAATGAGCCCGTTCAAAAGTCTACACACCCTTGATTGTTAATACTGTGTTGTTAGCTGAACGATCCAAAGCTTTTATATATTTCTTATAATTATATATAGTTTTTATATTTAGTGATAGTTGTTCATGAGTCTCTTGTTTGTCCTGAACAGTTAAACTATGGTTTTTGGCATTTTTAAGCATTTAAATACCGCATTAATTGAATAAAATAGTATAAAATGTTTTTTTAAATAGAAGTAAAAAGCATATTAGAGGTTTAACACTGAAATAACCTCAAAATAATTCTTATTTAAATATTAAAATATAGTACATTATGATAATTAGTGTAATATCTTCGATTCCCGTCAACACAACGGGAGGCTGAAACCACATTCCTTTATGACTTTATTATAATATCCAAATATTTGATCTGGAGGAACGGCTGTGTTTTTCTCTTCAAGCGGCTCGTTACACACAGTCCATCATCTGGACATATCGCTCACATTCAGGATGAATATATATATATATATACAGTATGTACAAATCATAATTCCAATGTTACAAAAACAGCATTCTTCCATCTTAGAAACATTGCCAAGCTACGGAACATGTTCCCTGTTTCTGATGCAGAAAAGCATGCATTCATGACCTCTAGACTGGACTATAGTAATGCACTAGCTGCTCGTCCTGCATCTTCAATAAACAAGCTACAGATAGACAGCGGCTAGAGTCCTTACCAGCTCAAGAAGATATGATCATATTACCCCAATTTTACAGTCTCTGCACTGGCTACCTATTAAGTACCGTATCAGTTACAAAATATTACTATTTACCTATAAGGCCCTAAATGGTTTAGCTCCTGCGTACCTAACTAGTCTTCTATCTCGCTACAATCCATCACGCTCCCTAAGGTCGCACAACTCTGGACTCTTGGTAGTACCTAGAATAGCAAAGTCCACTAAAGGAGGTAGAGCTTTTTCATATTTGGCTCCCAAACTCTGGAATAGCCTTTCTGATAACGTTCGGGGTTCAGACACACTCTCTCTGTTTAAATCTAGATTAAACACGCATCTCTTTAGCCAAGCATTCATATAATCTTGTGTTATATCTGATCAAACGCACATTATTATTCTTCAGCTTGGGTCGAACAAATTATTTTTGCTTGGATGGAACAACAGCTACGCTAATTACACTATATTGCCAAAAGTATTGGCACCCCTTTCTAATGAACAATGAGTAATTTCTATGAGTACAAATCTTAATGTTAAAGCATATAATGATATTCTAGGAAATTGTGTGCTTCTAATATTATAGCAACAGTTTGGACTCTTTTCTATTCTAACATGACAATGTCTCTGTGTATAAGACAAGGTTCAAAAAGAAAATGATTGATTGAGTCAGTGTGGAAGAACTTGACTGGTCTGCATAAAACCAAGTCCTAATCCCAGTTTAACACCTCTGGTGTGACTGTAAATGCAGAGCTTGAGACAAAAACTCATCACCAAACACCAATGACTTGTACATATGGGTTCAGTCATTTTAGACACTTACAAAACTGTTGCTACAGAGATGAAATACAATTTTTTAAATATGTTTTCATCGTTGTTGCCACAGATTTGGAAGTGCATCTGTTCTAAAGAAGGGGGTGCCAATACTTTTGTCTATATAGTGTATGTACAAGTCATTGGTGTTTGGTGATGAGCTGCTTTGCAATTATCGTATCGTAAAAGGCGCTATACAAATACACTTGAATTGAATATGAAAGTGTCATCAAATGAATGTGAATTGATGATGATTGCACTGATTTGATGCTGAATTGAATCAGAATCAGTAACGATGGTCCGTTTCTCATTGTACTGCACTATATTTAATAAAGTGTAAAGTTCAATACCAAACATCACTGAAGTTAAACATGCATCAGAAGCAGAAACAGTGTATCATCGTCAGCCGTCTCTTTATGAACTCTTTCTGTGGGCGGGACGACTGACAGCGGGTCAAAGGTCATGGTCAGGTTTACTTTCACAACATCAGAATGATAATTAATGTAATTAATTTGACAGAAATCAACGAGTTTAATGTGGTTCTGCTTCTCTACACCACAAAAATCATCATTATTATTAATGCACACATCAGATTCATAAATATACTGACAGACTGTAATTAACCCAGAAAAACTTATTAAAAAATATTCAGTTTTTATTAAGGGAACGAAAGTTTGAGAAGACCCTGAAGACACACAATTTATTTGATCAGATATGTTTACCTTCCATTAAGTGTTAAAAATAATTTTTGTAAAATTATCTATGAATTTATATTAGCGTTAATACACTTTTATTAAATATTTTTCATCTTTACCTCATATCTCACTCTTTTGGACTGAATTTGGTTGATTAACATCAATATTTGTGTTTATAGATGAACCACTGCAGCATGAAAAATTATAACTTTTACATCAAAGTGAAATTAATTTATTTTGTTTGAAATCTTTTCAGAGTAATATTCAGAAATAAATATGTAGGTTTCATAACTTTTTTGAGCAACATTGAGTCAAAAATTCAATTAAATTCCATTCAAATGGAGTTAATACTGCTAATTTCCAGATTATATGTTCTTATAAATTTCATACAGTTATATATTCAAATAAAATTGCTCATCAATACTGACAAAAATATATAGGTATTTTTTGCATCATAGTTTTTGGTGTGGTTTGTGTGTAATTTGAAATATCAAATAATTTCTTCATTTTTTAATTAATAAAACAGGGGTAAATTGAGTAATAGCATTAATATTTTCAAATTCACTCATTAATCTGAAGTTGCTGATCAGATACAATGTTTTTTAGTTATGATAATTTTATAAAACAACAATCCTTGGTTCCAAACAGACACAGAATGCACAAATATGATCCATATTTTGAGTGCGTGTGGATGTTGTCTGATGGAGCAGGAACAGAAGCAGCACAATTAAAGGTTGATTATATTATTATCCCTCATCTGTGTCACGGCATCAATTAATGCGCTTGACGGCTGAGAGATTGTCACCGTTCTGGCAGAAACCTTTTCCCATCGTTCAGCAGAGAAAGTTTCCCGCAGCTGTTTTCCGGCGGCATTAACCGCTGTCATCCAGAAACAACAGCAGCCCAGCGGTGTCAATTATATTTGATTGACTGAGTAAAGCAGCACACAAATAAGACCAAACAATGGACACAAAAATCTATAGATGACTCTCCTCCTGTCAAATCAAGCGCTCGTCTGCTCCATTTCCATGCTGCACTACAGCCTTAAACACTCTCTCTCTCTCTCTGAGCGTCTGTCTCTCTCTCTCTCTCTGAGTGTCTGTCTCTCTCTCTCTGAGCGTCTGTCTCTCTCTCTCTCTCTGAGCGTCTGTCTCTCTCTCGCTCTGAGCGTCTGTCTCTCTCTCTCTCTCTGAGCATCTGTCTCTCTCTCGCTCTGAGCGTCTGTCTCTCTCTCTCTCTCTGAGCGTCTGTCTCTCTCTCTCTCTCAATTCAATTCAATTCAATTCAAATGAGCTTTATTGGCATGACTGTGTAACATATCACAATGTTGCCAAAGCAATAAGTATATTATACAAACATATTGATAAAAATAAAAAAGGGGAAAAATAAACACATATACATGTCCAACTTATCACAATGAAAAGAGAAAAAATAACAAATAAAAAAAAAAAAAAAATGAAGAAAAAAAAAATACAGAGAGTTATTGTAAAAGAGGGTTCAGCCTTTTTCCCTCATTTGATGGCAGGAGTACACATACTGCGCTGCCAGGTGGATGCACTTGTCCTTCTCTCCCAATATATACGAGAGTTTCTCTGTGTTGCTTGTTTGCTCTCTCTCTCTCTGAGCGTCTGTCTCTCTCTCTCTCTCTGAGCGTCTCTCTCTCTCGCTCTGAGCGTCTCTCTCTCTCTCTCTCTCTCTCTCTCTGAGCGTCTGTCTCTCTCTCTCTGAGCGTCTGTCTCTCTCTCTCTCTCTCTGAGCGTCTGTCTCTCTCTCTCTCTGAGCGTCTGTCTCTCTCTCGCTCTCTCTGAGCGTCTCTCTCTCTCTCTCTCTGAGCGTCTGTCTCTCTCTCTCTCTCTCTGAGCGTCTGTCTCTCTCTCTCTCTCTGAGCGTCTGTCTCTCTCTCTCTCTCTCTCTGAGCGTCTGTCTCTCTCTCTCTCTGAGCTTCTGTCTCTCTCTCGCTCTCTCTCTTTCTGAGCGTCTGTCTCTCTCTCGCTCTCTCTCTCTCTCTCTCTCTAAGCATCTGTCTCTCTCTCAAAACCGTCTCGGTTACGTATGTAACCCTCGTTCCCTGAAGGAGGGAACGGAGACGTAACATCAGTGTGACAGACTAAGGGCGAATCCCATTTCTCGGTCTTACCCCTTCCCCTTCATCTTACCCCTAGCTCTTGTCCCTCAAAACCGAGTGGTAAGCGCTAGGGGTGAAAACATACCCCTATGAAATGAGACACCACTTGGTTACGGTTACGTCATCATACATCATCGCTAGCTGGCTGCTTCGTCACCAGAGGTGACAAGTGTTGATCACAAACTTCCAAGATGCCGTCTGTAAGTGTGTGTATGTCGATTGCGTGGGTTTTAGTGATGTTTTTGCGATTGTCTGCAACAAACTAGCGATTTTTTAAAAACGTTTCAATTAAGAACATGGTTACAAATATATATGTACAGGACCGTGTAGAGCACAAAACAAAACTGTCATAATTTTTAAATCAATTATTTAAGCCAAAAATGCATTTATGGGACTCTCTGGATGATCGGCATTGTTGCCGGTTGCGCAGTGTGTTCTGGGTACCCCTTGGTTTCAAGTAAGCTCGCGAAAATGCTTGGTTTTAAGGGATATCTACCACTTCATCTTAGCCCTACCCCTCGATCAAAACCAGAATTGGGATAGCCCTTACTCTCACGTGAACGCGCAAAACTAAGGATAAGGGGTAAGACAGAGAAATGGGATTCACCCTAATGGGATCTAACCCGAGAGCCCAATCACCTTCGAGTGTTAACAAAACAAGCCAATGATAGTTGGCGTGCGTTTTTCGCAAACGCACATCAGTTTTTCACTGAGGAGCCGAGATTGTGTGCCCCAGCCGTACAGCGGTGGTACAGCAACTATGGCGACGGGACGTTACGTCTCTGTTCCCTCCTTCAGGGAACAAGGGTTACATACGTAACCGAGACGTTCCCTATCAGTCAGTCACATTCGACGTAACGTCAGTGTGACTGACTAATGGGATCCCTTGGAAAACGCCACTATTGCTGACCCCCTCCAGTGCCCTGCGGAAGCCGGCAAGTCCCCCCACACCAGTTGGGATGGAAGATAGGACAGGGCTTAGGCAGAGATGACTGCCACTGCTGTTCCGTACTGTGGGTATGGATAACACTGGGAAAGCATACTCCAAGTAGGAGAACGCTACGGAAGCCACATCCTGCGTAAGGAGGTACCATGTGGAGATTACACATATGGACTGGCCAGGGGCAGTACTACAAATGGAAGTCTCTGAGGTAGACTCAGCCAGCCTGGGGTGAGATAACTACACAGCAGAGACGGCAGAAGGTCTCTGCCAGGGAAAGACACGGCTCACCGTGAGGGGAGTCATACCATGGAAGAATACACATGTGGGATCACCCGAAGGGGAATCACTACACACGGGCACCTAGACCAGCACAAGGGCTGACCTTCGGCAAACACACGAGTGCTGGACCTGGCGTCTGCCGCTCCGCCACGCCTGACTGCCGAGGGTGCGGGAGGAACTTCAACAGGGTTCGCCGTGGGGAACTGAACTGAGAAGCAACAAAAGCACACGTATCCGGTCCGTAGAGGGGAATGGCGCAGCAAGCGTGATTGACACCGAGCAGGTTCCAGTGTTACTGTTCATCTGAGACAAGTACACAGGAGGACACAGGCTTTACACGGAGATTAAAAAATCTCGCAAACGTGTTAGGTGTCGTCCAGCCGGCAGCTCTACAAATGTCTGCTATCGAGTCGCCCCGCGCTAATGCCCAAGAGGAAGCAACACCTCTCTTAGAGTGTGCTCTCACACCAAGGGGGCACGGTAAGCGCCGGTCCTATAGCCTCCACTATCCAGTGGTCAAGTCTCTGTTTGGAGACAGTCTTTCCCTTCTGCTGTCCTCCGAAGCAGACAAAGAGCTGGTCTGAGGTCCTGAAGCTCTGCGTGCGGTCCACGTAAACGCGCGGACGGGACAGAGCACCTAGAACCTCTGCGTCCCGTCCAGGGACCATACATGGAGATTCCACAAGTCTGGACGCGGGTGCCCCCTCTCTGAGAAAGGAGAACCCTCCTCAGAGGAATTTGCAAAGGAGGGGCTGTCGCGAGGAGCATCAGTTCTGGGAACCAAGTCCGATTGGGCCAGTGCGGCGCCACCAAGAGGACCTGCTCATCGTCCTCCCTGACCTTGCACAGGGTCTGTGCGACAAGGCTCACTGGGGGAAACGCATATTTGCGTAGGCCCCGAGGCCAGTTGTGTGCCAGCGTGTCCGTGCCGAGGGTCCCCTCGGACAGGGAGTAAAACAGCTGGCAGTGGGACGTGTCCGGGGAGGCAAACAGGTCTACCTGAGCTTCCCCGAAGCGTCTCCAAATCAGCTGGACTACCTCGGGGTGGAGTCGCCATTCTCCCGGAAGGGCGGGCTGACGTGAGAGCTCGTCGGCTGCACGATTGAGCTCACCTGGGACATTAATGGCGCGAAGCGACCTCAGATGCTTCTGACTCCAAAGGAGGAGATGGCGGGCAAATTGCAACATGCGATGGGAGCGTAGACCGCCCTAGTGGTTGATGTACGCAACGGTCGCAGTGTTGTCCGTACGGACCAGTACATGCTTGTTGTGTAGCAGCATTTTGAAGCGGCACAGAGCAAGTCATACTGCTAGCAACTCGAGGCAATTGACATGCCACTGCAGTCGGGGCCCTGTCTAGAGCCCCGCAGCTGCATGCCCATTGCACATGGCACCCCTGCCCATTGCAGAGGCATCTGTTGATACAACAACGTGCCTGGATACTTGCACTAGGGGAACTCCTGCCCGAAGAAAAGCAAGATCCGACCACGGGCTGAAGGTCTGACGGCAGGACGGGGTGACTGAGACCCGGTACGTGCCGCGTCGCCATGCCAATGACTGAGCACGCTCTACTGAGAGACGTGCTGTGAGGTTGACCGAGTCCTACTCCATGCCGAGAAAAGAGATATTCTGCACAGGGGAGAGTTTGCTCTTTTCCCAGTTGACCCGAAGCCCCAACCGGCTGAGGTGGCTGAGCACCGTGTCCCTGTGTTCGCACAACAGCGCTCAAGACTGGGCCAGTATGAGCCAGTCGTCGAGGTAGTTGAGAACGCGAATGCCTGCTTCCCTTAATGGAACAAGGGCTGCCTCCACGACTTTGGTGAAGACACGAGGCGACAGGGATAGCCCGAAGGGGAGGACCTTGTACTGATATGCTCGCCCTTCGAACGCAAAGCGGAGAAATGGTCTGTGTCGAGGGAGGATCGAGACATGGAAATACGTGTCCTTCAGGTCGATCGCTGTGAACCAATCGAAAGGACGGATGCATTGAAAGATGCGTCTCTGCGTCAACATCCTGAACGGGAGCTTGTGAAGGGCCCTGTTCAGAACATGCAGGTCCAAGATTGGTCGTAACCCACCGCCTTTCTTGAGTACGATGAAGTAGGGGCTGTAGAACCCTGACTTCATCTCGGCTGGAGGGACTGGCTCTATCGCGTCCTTCTAGGGCATCCTCGGCGACGAGCATGTGTCGAAATGCCTCTGTCTGCTTCTGTGCGGCGGAGAACTGTTGGGCAAAGCCCTCCACTGCTTCGCCGAATTGGCCGGCCTGGGAGATCGGGGAGTCCAAGAAGCAATGTTTGTCAGCCTCCCTCATATCTGCCAAGGTCAGCCATAGGTGGCGCTCCTGGACCACTAACGTGGACATCGTCTGACCCAGGGCCCGCGCTGTGACTTTTGTCGCCCTTAGGGCGAGGTCTGTCGCTGTGCGCAGTTCCTGCAACACACCTGGGTCAGCACCACCCTCATGCAACTGCTTTAACGCCTTGGCCTGGTGGACTTGCAGGAGGGCCATGGCGTGCAGGGCGGAAGCGGCCTGTCCAGCAGCGCTGTAAGCCTTGGCCGTTAGAGCGGATGAGAACTTACAGGCCCTGGACGGAAGGCGTGGATTACCCCTCCAGGCGGCGGCGCTTTGCAGGCAGACCTGCATGGCAATAGCGCGCTCGACTGGGGGGGTCTCCACATACCCTTGGGCCGCCCCACCGTCGAAGGTTGGTGAGGACAGAGGAGGCAACTAGGCCTGTTCCGAAAGAAAAAGGTGCCCTCCGAGACCTAGTCACCTCCTCATGCACCTCTGGGAAGAATGGAACCAGAGGCGGTTGCCGGCGATCGGCCTGCGCCCCCAGGAACCAATCGTCCAGCCTCGAGCGTTCGGGAGAAGGAGGAGGCCTCCAGTGCAGCCCGATGCTCTCGGCGGCCCGGGAAAGCATAGCAGTCAGTTCTGGATCTGACTCGGGCAACGTCACTCTTCTTGACGGAGGCAGCGCAGCCGAATCGTCATCTCCAGAACCTAGCTCGCCCTCCGATGCAGCGATCGACATCCTGTCTTCCGCTGGTGCTCCAAACGAGATGCTGGGCCCCGCCCTGTCCGAGGACACCGCAAGCTCGTCCGGAAACACCAGATATGCGACGCGCTCGAGGAGTGAGAGGCCCGCGGAGACGCACTCGACGGGGAAGCTCTCACTGTGATCCTCAAGTCACCCTGACCATGAGCCGAAGTAGCCCTCCAAGAACCGGAGGAGCTAGAACGGGACATGGCAAGGGGGATACCCCCCCGTTTGACGAGGAGGTATCTGGAGCGCAGCGTCGCGATGGTCATGTTCCCGCAATGAGAACATGACTCATCCACGAGCTCTGACTCAGCGTGCTGATAGCCCAAGCACGAGAGACAGCGATTGTGACGTCAGATGAAGCCAGAAAACGACCACATCCAGAAACACACCAGCGGGAAGCCATCTTTAAAAAGATGTCCGTCGCTCGTGGAGCTCTTTTAGATATTGCTCTTTTAGAGAAGCGCTGAAGCGCCCAGGGGAGGTTGCAACGCGACCGCAGAATAAAGAGCTGCAGCACGCCGTCAGAAGCAGCAGCACTGGACAGCAACCTCAGCTGACGCGCCGTAACACCAACACCGTTTGCTGTCTTGCAGACACTCTCGGAGATTCGCGCTGAAAGGCTTGGCTCCGAAGCGAAAAACTGATGTGCGTTTGCACGCGCTCTCCTTTTATACCCACGCTGCGGGGCGGGTGCGCGTGGCGAAACACGCACGCCAACTGTCATTGGCTTGTTTTGTTAACACTCGAAGGTGATTGGGCTCTCGGGCGAGATCCCATTAGTCAGTCACACTGACGTTACGTCGAACGTGACTGACTGATAGGGAACAGGTTTTAATGCCCCAATGACAGATGTTTGTTTTTGTTTTAATCATAAACTCACTTCGTTTTGTTCGGTTTCTCAAAACAAGACTTCAAATCCTCATTTTGCATCTCCAGCAAATGCATCTTGATTTAAGGATGTTTAGATACTTGTACCGGAAAACAAAGAGATTAATTTTTTGGCAATGCATACAACATTTAATGCCATAACTTTATGAATTTAAAACATTCTGCTCTGATTTAAGACCTTAATTTGTGGAAGGATGAATTTTTCAGACCTGCAGAAACACTGGAATATATTCTTGACTCATTAATTGAACGTTTCTTCCCTCGTTTGACAATTATCTCAGTTGAAAACGTCTTTATTTTAATCGCCAAATGTTGTTACAATGATTCCAATAACATAGTGTTTCTTGCATTCAAACATAATAGTTAAATTATAAATCCATACTTTAACTCAAAACAATACAGATTACATATAAACGTATTAGAGTTATGAAATCAAGAGTTCTGTGCACCGAATCATTTAATAAAAACATGATTCGTTCGTTCGCTGTACGCTCGGCTTGTTTTTGATTATCGAGTCTGTACAAAATCACAGTATTGCAAAATTACTATTTCAAAATGCACATTTATGAAAGTGTTCTTATATACACAGCAGTGCTGTTAAATGATTAATCACATTCAAAATAAGTTTTTGTTTACATAATATATATGTGTGTATTGTGTGTATTTATTATGTATATATAAATACACACACATATAGTATATATTTAAGAAAAATATGTTATGTTTATATATATATATATATATGAATATATATGTATAAACATTTTCAAAATATATAATGCATGTGTGTGTATTTATATATACATAATAAATACACACAATACACACATTTATTATGTAAACAAAAACTTATTTTGAATGTGATTAATCTGTTTGACAGCACTAATATACTGCAAAATATGATTCTCTTACTTAGTGTTTTTGTCTTGTTTTCTAGTATAAATATCTAAACATTCTTGAATCAAAATGCATTTGAAATGATTTAAGATGTTAAGTCTTGTTTTCTAAAAAAAAGCAGAAATATCTGCCAATGGGGCAAGAAAAATAGCCTTTTTTTACCCCCACTGAGATATTTTTTGCTTGTTTTAAGCAAAAACTAACAAAATTTTTATACTTTTTTTTACAGTAAACAAGACTTAATATCTTAAATCATTTCACTTGTACAGTAAATGCATCTTGATTCAAGAATGTTTAGATATTTATACTAGAAAACAAGACTAACACTAAGTAAGAGAAGTGTGTGTAAAGATTGCTGTCATCAAGCACCTGGTTTCTAGAGAGTCAGTATTTGACTCAGGTTCTTGTTGTGTAACATCAAGCCGTTTTAAACCGCGCTCGTCTTGCTTTTGCTCTTCTTCCCGGACGCTCCGCTGTGTTTGCCGGCGCTCTGAGTGTTGTTGTTGTTGCTGTTCTGGTTTCCGCTCAGGCTTTCCATGATGGAGCGAAACGTCCCAAACGCTCGTTTGCTGGACTCCGGCTTGGGTTGAACTTTGGCGTCCGGCGCCGGTCCGTCTTTCCGCGGCGGCTCGTCAAACGTGACCCTCAGTTTAAGGTTCTGAGAGGTTTTTCTGCGAGAGGACGGAGACTTGAGGGCGCTTTTGGGACTGGTGGTGAGCTTCTGTCCGTCAAGCTCTTCGGTTTTGGTTTCTAGGTCGCTGTGGTCTGACGACGGCGACGGGTTGCAAACGTCCACGGATTTGGACGTTTTGTGCGTTAAGGAGAACTTGTGCTTGTTTTGGTCGGGCTCTGCGATGGACAGCTGCGTGGGACGCTCGGGTCGGGGCGGTTTGGACTCTTCCGCGTCCGATTCGCTGAGCGAACGCTGCATGATCTGCTTGAGACGCGCCAGCTTGAGTTCCCGCCTCTCGCCCGGCCCGAGCTGTCTCATTGGTCCGGCTCCAAGCCCCGCCTCCCCGGCCGGATCTTTTCGGATCTCGGAGTCCACGTGTCTCTGCTTCAGCGTCCACTGACCGTCTCCAGGAGCCGCTTCGGCCGTCAGCATCATCTCAGGCCACGACTCAACGTGAGAGCTGAGGAGACGAGAGACACGTCTGTGACTTAATATCTTAAATCATGTCACTTGTACAGTAAATGCATCTTGATTCAAGAATGTTTAGATATTTATACTAGAAAACAAGACAAACACTAAGTAAGAGAATCATATTTTGCAGTGTTCTGTGTTGTTTATTGTAATTTTTCTGGACGTTTAGTGGTTTAACTCATTTTTAATAATGAAATGATGTCTAATCAATTGATTTCACAATATTTTAACAATTTAATAATTTATTCAAATTTTAACAATAATAGTACCTTATGAAATGTGTTTTATTGTTCCCCAAATCCACATTTTATTGTAATTTTTCTGGGCTTTTAGTGGTTTAACTCATTTTTAATTATGAAATAATGTCTAATCAACTGAATTCACAATAGTTTAACAATTTTTTATTTATTATTTTTCCCAAATTCCACATCTTTCCGTTGTAATTTTTCAGGACTTTTAGTGGTTTAACTAATTTTTAATAATCAAATGATGTCTAATCAATTATTTCACAATATTTTAACAATTTAATAATTTATTCAAATGTTTACATTAACAGTACCTTATGAAATGTGTTTTATTTTTTTCCAAATTCCACATATTTTATTGTAATTTTTCTGTACTTTTAGTGGTTTAACTCATTTTTAATAATCAAATGATGTCTAATCAACTGAATTCACAATAGTTTAACAATTTTTTATTTATTATTTATTTTTCATTTATTATTTTTCCCAAATTCCACATCTTTCGTTGGAATTAAACCACTAAAATTCCAGAAAAAATATTTATTATTTATTTTTCATTTTTATTATTTTTATTTTTCCCAAATTCCATATTTTATTGGTTTAATTTATTGGACTTTTAGTGGTTTAAATCATTTTTAATAATGAAATGATGTCTAATCAATTATTTCACAATAGTTTAACAATTTAATAATTTATTCAAATTTTAACAATAATAGTACCTTATGAAATGTGTTTTATTGTTCCCCAAATCCACATTTTATTGTAATTTTTCTGGGCTTTTAGTGGTTTAACTCATTTTTAATAATCAAATGATGTCTAATCAATTGATTTCACAATATTTTAACAATTTAATAATTTATTCAAATTTTAACAATAATAGTACCTTATGAAATGTGTTTTATTTTTTTCCAAATTCCACATATTTTATTGTAATTTTTCTGTACTTTTAGTGGTTTAACTCATTTTTAATAATCAAATGATGTCTAATCAACTGAATTCACAATAGTTTAACAATTTTTTATTTATTATTTATTTTTCATTTATTATTTTTCCCAAATTCCACATCTTTCGTTGGAATTAAACCACTAAAATTCCAGAAAAAATATTTATTATTTATTTTTCATTTTTATTATTTTTATTTTTCCCAAATTCCATATTTTATTGGTTTAATTTATTGGACTTTTAGTGGTTTAAATCATTTTTAATAATGAAATGATGTCTAATCAATTGATTTCACAATATTTTAACAATTTAATAATTTATTCAAATTTTAACAATAATAGTACCTTATGAAATGTGTTTTATTTTTCCCAAAATCCACATTTTATTGTAATTTTTCTGGGCTTTTAGTGGTTTAACTCATTTTTAATTATGAAATAATGTCTAATCAACTGAATTCACAATAGTTTAACAATTTTTTATTTATTATTTTTCCCAAATTCCACATCTTTCCGTTGTAATTTTTCAGGACTTTTAGTGGTTTAACTAATTTTTAATAATCAAATGATGTCTAATCAATTATTTCACAATATTTTAACAATTTAATAATTTATTCAAATGTTTACATTAACAGTACCTTATGAAATGTTTTATTTTTTTCCAAATTCCACATATTTTATTGTAATTTTTCTGTACTTTTATTGGTTTAACTCATTTTTAATAATCAAATGATGTCTAAACAACTGAATTCACAATAGTTTAACAATTTTTTATTTATTATTTATTTTTCATTTATTATTTTTCCCAAATTCCACATCTTTCGTTGTAATTTTTCTGTACTTTTAGTGGTTTATTTAAATTTTAGTAACTGAAATGATGTCTAATTAATTTAATTCATAAAGGTTTAACATTTTAATTATTTACAATAGTGCCGTAAAAGTTGTGCTTTATTTTTAATTATGTGTGTTCTGTTGTAATATTTCTGGACTTTTTGTGATTTAATTAAATTTAATTTGAAAAGACTGTCTAATCAATCGAATTCATAAAAATATCAATTTAACAATTTATTAACATAATGGTGCTGTAAGAAATGTGCTTTTCTCCCGTTTTATATTTTTTGGATTCCATTTTAACGGTTTAATTAACTTTAAATCATGAAAAAGGACATCAAATCAACTGAATTCATAAAAGCTCTTAATTTATTAATATTTTAACAATAATAGTGCCCTATGAAATGTGTTGTTTATACATTTTTCTGGATTACGTTTTAATTACATTTCCATTAAAAAGGATGTGTAATCAATTGAATTCATAAAGCTTTTGAATTAATTTAAATGTATTAATATGTTAACAAAAACCCTATGAAATGTGTTTTATTTTTATAATGTTTGTTTTTTCTGGATTCTGCTTTTTATGATTTAATATAAACTTATCAACAATAAACAATAGCATAAAACTATAACAATTTAATTAATATTGTAAAATGTAATCAAATGAAATTGAAAGAACTCAATTTTTTTTAGCAAACTGTTTAAATTAAAACATGATCAAAAAATTGTTAAACATTAATATTATTGTTATTACAACTATCATTCTATCTTTCTGTTCATTTCTTCAAGTTAAACCAAACTTTTATTTTGTCTGCTTCCTACAAAGACCTTTGAGTTTCTGTGTGTTTCAATAAATTGTATTATTATTATTATTATTATTATTATAAACATTTTTGTTGTTACTAAGTACATTCTACAGTGCAATATTAATATATTTCTGTCATAATTTCTTCAAGTTAAACCAAACTTTTATTTTGGCGTGTTGTCGTGAAGACCTTTGAGTTTCTGTGTGTTTTAATAAATTGTATTATTATTATTATTATTACTACTATACACATTTTTGTTGTTACTAAGTACATTCTACTGTACAATAGTAATATATTTCTGTCATAATTCAAGTTAAACCAAACTTTTATTTTGTCTGGCTCTTACAAAAACCTTTGAGTTTGTGTGTTTTAATAAATTTTATTATTATTATTATTATAAAAAATTTTGTTGTTACTAAGTACATTCTACAGTGCAATAGTAATATATTCTGTCATAATTTCTTCAAGTTAAACCCAAATTTTATTTTGTCGTGAAGACCTTTGAGTTTATGTATGTTTTAATAAATTGTATTATTATTATTATTATTATTATTACTATACACATTTTTGTTGTTACTAAGTACATTCTACTGTACAATAGTAATATATTTCTGTCATAATTTCTTCAAGTTAAACCAAACTTTTATTTTGGCGTGTTGTCGTGAACATCCTTGAGTTTCTGTGTGTTTTAATAAATTGTATTATTATTATTATTATAAACATTTTTGTTGTTACTAAGTACATTCTACTGTACAATAGTAATATATTCTGTCATAATTCAAGTTAAACCAAACTTTTATTTTGGCGTGTTGTCGTGAAGACCTTTGAGTTTATGTATGTTTTAATAAATTGTATTATTATTATTATTATACACATTTTTGTTGTTACTAAGTACATTCTACTGTACAATACTAATATATTCTGTCATAATTTCTTCAAGTTAAACCAAACTTTTATTTTGGCGTGTTGTCGTGAAGACCTTTGAGTTTATGTATGTTTTAATAAATTGTATTATTATTATTATTATTATACACATTTTTGTTGTTACTAAGTACATTCTACTGTACAATAGTAATATATTCTGTCATAATTCAAGTTAAACCAAACTTTTATTTTGGCGTGTTGTCGTGAAGACCTTTGAGTTTATGTATGTTTTAATAAATTGTATTATTATTATTATTATACACATTTTTGTTGTTACTAAGTACATTCTACTGTACAATACTAATATATTCTGTCATAATTTCTTCAAGTTAAACCAAACTTTTATTTTGGCGTGTTGTCGTGAAGACCTTTGAGTTTATGTATGTTTTAATAAATTGTATTATTATTATTATTATTATACACATTTTTGTTGTTACTAAGTACATTCTACTGTACAATACTAATATATTCTGTCATAATTTCTTCAAGTTAAACCAAACTTTTATTTTGGCGTGTTGTCGTGAACATCCTTGAGTTTCTGTATGTTTTAATAAATTTTATTATTATTATTATTATTACTATAAACATGTTTGTTGTTACTAAGTACATTCTACTGTACAATAGTAATACATTTCTGTCATAATTTCTTCAAGTTAAACCAAACTTTTATTTTGGCGTGTTGTCGTGAACATCCTTGAGTTTCTGTGTGTATCTGACCACAGTTTTCATCAATGAAAGGGTGGAGCCAAAACCTGCTTCTGTCTGTCAGATATTAATCAGAGATATGAGTAATGTAATATGAGACCTGGGTGACGGCGGTCTGCCGTTGAGCTCGTGTGTCTGCAGCAGATGAAGCTGGTTCTGAAGAGAGACTCTCGTCGTCGTTTGTCTGTCGAAGTCAGAAACACATCAGCGCTCATGTTCGTCAAACACATCAATCATTCATGTACCATATTGACCTGAATATAAGACGACCCGCCTTTTTCTAGATGTACCTTTTGGAAAACCAAATCTTGTTTTTTTTCTGTAAAACATTTTTTCTTAAATTATTTTCATATTGCATATTTTTCATATTTTAATTTTTGTTTTGAAAGTATGGTAAATACTGGTAAAATGTACCAACAATGGCTTTTAAAAATATACACTTTTTGATAAACCATAAGGTAGCTCATCTGAATTATATAACAATAGCAAAATGTTATTAACAGTAGAAGTGAACTCTTACTGTAGTCTTCAAATCTGGGTTCTGTCTATATTAAAATCACTTACAGATGAAGTTTGTTTCCATCAGGCTACAGTCACGACTCTGTAAGCTTTACTTTTTCACTCGTGATCTTTATACAACATACAGTACATTACATATTTCACGGCACACTTGTTTTATGAGTGTTTGGCGCCACCTATTGTTGTGTGTGTGTTATTGACACGTCAAAGTCTAGACCCTGAATATAAGACGACTGCGTTTTCAGATGCATTTCCAAGAAAAAAACATCGTCTTATATTCGGGTCAATACGGTATTTATTAAACACCGATAAACAACAGTTTGTGTGTTGTTTTCTAGTATAAATATCTAAACATTCTTGAATCAAGATGCATTTACTGTACAAGTGACATGATTTAAGATATTAAGTATTGTTCTCCAAAAAAAAAAAAATCAACGTTTTGTTAGTTTTTGCTTAAAACAAACAATAATATCTGCTAACGAGGCAAGAAAAATAATCAGTGTTGGGTAAAAAAAAAAAAATCCACTACAAATTGCTAATTACTTCTTAAAAATTGTTATTTGATTACATTACTGATTACTGCATTTAAAAAGTAATCCGATTACTAATTACTTTACTTTCAAGTTTACTTTACTTTTCAAGTTATCAAACCTAATAAATACACAACAAAGAGAAACTCAGTTCTTTCATTAATTTAATATTGACTGAAAAAAATACATAAGCAGGCCTATTATTTGTATACCCTGATTCACTCCCAATATGTTTTGTAAAATAAAGAAAACAAATAGGTGCTTATTCTCAGTCTACGTGAATATCTTCCTGAAACGAGTCACTAAAATGAACGAAAATGACATGAGAAATACAGTATGTAAAGCTTTAAGTGGCTATTATTAAATGAAGTAAGTCACGTCGAAACAAATATGTGTCCCTGGAGCACAAAAGCAGTCATAAGTAACACAGGTATATTTGTAGCAATAGACAACAATACATTGTATGGGTCAAAATTATCATTTTTCTTTTATGCCAAAAATCATTAGGATATTAAGATCATGTTCCATGAAGATATTTTTTAATTTCTTACCGTAAATAAATCAAAACTTAATTATTGATTAGTAATATGCATTGCTAAGAACTTCATTTGAACAACTTTAAAGATGATTTTCTCAATATTTAGATTTTTTTGCACCCTCAGATTCCAGATTTACAAATATTGTCCTATCATAACAAAACATACATCAATGGAAAGCTATTTATTCATCTTTCAGATGATGCATACATCTAAAAAAAACTGACCCTTATGACTGGTTTTGTGCTCCAGGGTCACATATGTAAAGTGCTGTAGACATCAGCTGAATGAAGGCTCTTACTCGTGCAGCTGTTTGGTCAGTTTGACCACCTGCGAGGCCAGAGACATGCAGGTCTCCACCACCACCAGATACCTGGAGCAGGTGCTGTGACCCTGCCGCTCGGCACTCTGGGACGGACGCTCGCCCTGCTGGTTCTGCACCGTCACGTTCGATCCGTACTCCACCAGAGTCTGCCCAGAGACACGTGAGAAGACATGATTACACACAGTCACTTCTGCAGAGATGCAAACAGGTAAGAGGGGAAAAGGTGAGAAGATTGCACAGATGCTCCACATGGAATTTCTTTTAAAGATATTTGCTTTACATGCTCAGTTACTTTAAGGTATTTTTTAAAAACATTTTTTATTACCTTATACTGCATGTCCAAAACTAATTTTTCGCAAAAAAAAAAAAAAAAGAAGAAATTATAATAATTTAACCTTGTTGCAACATTTTACAAAAATCAAGACTGAATATATTTGGTCAAAATCCCATGTTATAACAGATAAAGTGCTATGCAGGCTATTTAAAGTCCCACTGTAGTCAGAAATGTTATCTTTTAAAACTCATCTTTGATCATCAAAATGACATTTAAATGTTTTTTCATGTAAAAATAATTTTCTCATGCCTTAAAATAGCTTGAATGTAACTCTACACCCTTGCCTCATTTACTATACGTGGATCTATGAATATGCAAATTAGCCCCGCCTCCACTCAGTCACACACCAGCCACCCATGAGCCAGAGCCTCCTGATGCACTAACTGAACTGTAGTAAACGCGATACAATGGCAAGTGGAAATATTGGTTTAATTAAGCCATATGTGTCTGAACCAGAAATAAGCTGGTATGCTCAACGAATGCAAGGACTTATGGCTAACTTCGTGAGGTAAAATTATCTGTTTGCACTGTTCGTACACGGATAATGACTGATAAAACTATGTTTCTACTAGCGGACAACTATTACAGTGGATACTGTAACATTCGTTACATTTACTTACTTGATGTTGTGTCCTCAAAATACCTTGAAGACTCAATGCAACCAAGTTTGATCCCATATCTTTTCCCTACTTTGAACTGTTCTGCGCGGACTCGTCTGCACACGGGATGTGCATAAACGCTTTGTATTGGAGCCTTTCGTATTATAATACTTTTGCGCAATGAAAGATAATTAATAGTCTTTCTTGTTCTGTCCTATCTATCATATGTTGCTGCCTTCATTACAGTGCTATAGATTTAAAAGAAATGTCTTTATATTAAATTTTATAGTATATATAAATGTATTTGCTTGTTTTTTCATGAATGTATTTTACAACA
>CM041804.1:37339638-37347138 GCA_023376895.1 Aspiorhynchus laticeps | reverse complement strand
TCAAAGGCTAAACAAGATCATTTTTCTTGCCCCATTGGCAGATATTTTTGCTTGTATTAAGCAAAAACTAAGACAATTTTTATTATTTTTGTTAGGAAACAAGATTTAATATCTTAAATCGTTTTACTTGTCAAATAATTGCATCTTGATTCAAGAATTTTTATATATTTATACTAGAAAACAAGACAAAAATACTAAGTTAGAAAATCTTTTTTTGCAGTGTTGCTAATGAATTATTCAGTAACCTAGTTATATTTTTTCATTTGTTATTTTTCTTTATAATGAAGTTGTCTATATTTAGTAGATTGTTTGTAACACACAAAAGAGTGATGATCAGGTCAACACACATTGAAGTATAGAAATTCGACACTGATTTAAAAAAAAAAAAAAGCGCTGGTATCGGATTAATATCGGTATCGGCCGATACTCAGAATTTTTCGTATCTGATCGGATTGGTTCTGAAAAAGTGGTATCGAGCCAGCCCTAGTTTCCATCTGTGGTGTGTGAGTGTGTCGTACCCTGACGGCGAGGCCGGCGGGCGTCAGCTGCTGCGTGTTGCGTTCGTTAAGACAGTCCTCGCCCATTAACGAGGTGAGGTGCTGCAGGCATTCGGCGTGACCCTGAGCCGCAGCCACATGCAGCAGGTTGTTCCCGTCCTCGTCTCGGATGCGCTCCAGGTTCTCCGCCGCGAAGTGAGGCTGCACACACACAACGATGAAACAGAGAATCAAAATGTTCTTAATATTTACACATATATGTCCCTGGAGCACAAAAGCAGTCATAAGTAACACAGCTATATTTGTAGCAATAGCCAACAATACATTGTATGAGTCAAAATTATAATTTTTTCTTTTATGCCAAAAATCATTAGATATTAAGATCATGTTCCATGAAGATATTTAGTAAATTTCCTACTGTAAATATATCAAAACTTAATTTTTGATTAGTAATATGCATTGCTAAGAACTTCATTTGAACAACTTTAAAGGTGATTTTCTCAATATTTAGATTTTTTGCACCCTCAGATTCCAGATTTACAAATATTGCATATCAGACAAATATTGTGCTTTCAGATGAAAATCATTTTCAAAGATCAATGTAATAAATTTTTGTTCGATAATATTTTTTCTTTTTCATTTTGTATTTTGAGAAGATTTTACGTTACCAATGAATATTTATGCAATAATTATGAACCATTTTTTCCCATTACATTTTTTTTCTCATTTTATATATATATATATATAATTAATGCAGTATTTCAGGCTAAAATAAAAACTAGATGGTTTTACAGAATTTTCACATTTTCGTGTTAAAACTAGTCGTAGGCTAAAGATGAAGAGATGATCACGCTCACTCGCGCTATATATACATATATATATATATATATATTTATTTATATTTGGTTTTATTTAGTGCCTCTATCACAGTGTTTTCCATCTCGAGAATCAAAACACAAGACATGCTGGAAAGGAGGCGTGGCTACGGTGTAATGAAGCTAGCCAATCACAGCAGTGGGCGTTTACATCCGTTTCTGCCTGAGGACACGCCCCTTCAAATAGAGTGCTTCTCACAGAGAGTGAAAATGAGGATGAGAAAAAAAACAGCACGCTTACTAAACTAACCTCATATCAAAATCTGAACCGGAGTTAAAGGAACACTGCACTTTTTTTGGAAATAGGCTCATTTTATATCTCCCCAAGAGTTAAACTGTTGAGTTTTACCGTGTTTGAATCCATTCAGACGATGTCTGGCGGTAGCACTTTTAGTGTAGCTTAGTATAGATCATTGAATAGATGGACGTCCTTTAATGACGGAGGAGATGCTCTTACCAGCAGTGAGATCTGTCCTTCTCTCACGATGTTCAGGATGTTCTGCGTCTTCTTGTTTTCCTCGTCGGCTTCTCCAAACGTTCTCCAGGGCTTGTCCTGCCTCGGAGGAACAGGGAAGGCGCTCGGGCCGGCGTCGGCTTTGTCGGACAGAGGCGTGTCCGGCTCTGACCCGTGAGCGCTCTGAGCCCGGAGACTGTCCTGATCCGCCGGCTTGGGCTTCCTGAGGTCGGGCCAGCTGACGGGCGAGAGAAGGCTCTCTTTAGCGGCGGCGGCGGCGCTCCTCTTCTCGGACTTGATGTAGGGCACGTCCAGGATCTCGTCCATGTCCAGGTCGTAGTGCTCCAGCTCTCCGAACAGCGGCAGGCCTCTGCTCTTGCTGGCCTCGGCGCTCTTGCCCTCGGTCTCCGGGTCCGACTCCTGCGGCTGGTGTTTGAGCGGAGACACACGCTTGACCGGACGGAACTTGCTGTAGACGTCGGCGATGCCGGTGGGTTTGGTTCCCGCTCCGCCGGACGCCGCGCTGCGAGTCCAGTTGATGGACGGAGCTAAAACACACCAGAGACAACCGTCGTGAACATCTGAAGAGAAGATACGAATCTGACCGTCTGCTCTAAACGAGCTGCGTTCACAAGTCAGGTTTATTTCTATAGTGCCTTTTTACAGCACAAACTGTTTCTACACTAATAATTAAATCAAAAATTTTATTTTAAAATAAAAACATACCTGTGGCAACATTTCTTTGATTATGTAGACAATTTTAATCCTTTTAAACCCTTTTATTGATTTGATTTACTTCTATTTTATCTATTTATTTGTCTAAGTGTATGTATATATGTGTATATATCTATATATGTTTTATATATTTGATGTTTGGTTGATGTAGACATGTTTATATGTATGCACTGATTTATTTACATCTGTTAAAGGTGTATATATTGGGAAAAAAATCAATAAAAATATTAAAACCAAAACAAACAAAATAAAACACTGACTAAAATTTAATAAAAAAGTAAAAATCAAAAAATAAATAAATAAATAAAACACTAAAAGAATTATTTAAATAAAAACAGACTGTTAATAAGCAGCTTAACAGCAATAAATAAGAAAACAACAGAATCAATGATTCTATAAATTGAAATTAAGTTAAATTAATTATTTTAAAATAAAAACAAACCATCAAAATAAAACTCACTAATTCTAAAGCAGCTCTACAGGAGTCAATACTGTAGTTATTCACATATTTTCCATTTCAAAATTCCATACTTTTCCAAACTCAGATTTCCAAAGTAGATTTTCAGACCATATTTAACATAAATGCTTCATAGAGCATTATTTTCAGCATTATATTTGGTATATAGTACAGTCATCTGTAAATATTTTTATTTTCGTTGATTTTCTCTAAGTGACGTTAACATACAGAGCCCCAAAAAATAAAAACAAAAAGTTATATTAAAAAAAACATGCACACAAGAAACTTTTTTTTGCATGGGAATTTTTTGCATGCTTACACATTACAGTTTCTAGTTTTATATAACCTATTTCCTTTGTGCATCACTGCCATCTTACTATGAATAAAACAAGAGCATGGATGCACATGAATTAATAGAGATCTACTTGCTCAAAATTAGTCTTTTCTTACGCCCGTTTCACACCGCAAGCGTATTTTTTCCAGCGCTCATGTTACCAAATGAGTGTATTCATTCACACCGGGAGCGTGAGCGGCGCGATCGTTTCGGCGCCCAGTCTATTTTTGCTGCGCTGCTCACGCTCAAATAAAGTGACAGCACACTTTTGATGGACAAAATAAATATGATTTCACACAAAAACTGCTATAAACGCACAGAACAAGCATAAAATGCACAGAATACGCATGTCTAGTGTGTTTAACAAGAATTGTTGTCAAAAGAAAATTAAGAATCCAAAATATGTAGGCTACAGAAGATGTAAACGTGTTTTTAATTATTCAGTTTGGGTGCAAGTATGGTGTACTGAAAAAAATAAGCCAGAAAATATGACAAACTTCTAGAGCTGATTCACGGCAGAATTGAATGTTTTTTGCTTTGGAGCCGCTCACGCTCTACAAACGCTTCCGGTGTGAATACTCTCGTGCGTTTGCAGCTTGCCGTGTGAAACGGCCGTTATGGTGGTACCTCTAATATCAAGGCCTAATGTCTAATTTAACACATCCTCTGTGATGAGCTGATGGCATACAATTTGCTAAGTTCAGGGGTCTATAAAAAAGACTGGTACTGAAAAAGTGTTTAAAATGTGACTTTCGTGAATTTCAAGGTCTTTGTGCATACTTTGTGGAGGCCAATATGTGGCTCAGCGTGCATTGTATATATGATAAGTTAAATGATTTCTCGTGCGCACATAAAAGTCTGTACATAGTTTATTTTTGCAAAAGACCTTGAGGCTATGTACATTGGTGCTACGAATATTGTGAGAAGAAACCCAAAATGCTTATAAGCTGCATTTGCATAATGAAAAAGTGCACCTTGAATTCAGTCGTATTTTGACTTTGACGTCTCGTACAGTAAATATATTTTCTATTATATTAAAACTAAATAGGGGCAAAAGTCTGGAAACACCAATATATTCCATATTCTTTTTTCCAAACTTTTCCAGACCTGGAAAACTCTCCATACTCCTGAATGAATCTGATTAACACATGAACTGGTACCTTGTCTCTCGTCGCTCGCTCCATCGTGTCTCCGGCACAGCTCAGGAATGCTCTTGGACGAGTACTGAGACAGAAGACATCAGACGGGTTAAAGATCATAAACATTACCCGTGAGTTATCATACTGAAGGAATGATGGGAAATGATGCTGTTCCTGGAGCTCTGATCACATCAACACACTCATGAGACCGACTCAAACAAACCTTGAATTAACCGGAACACAGAGCCGGAATAAAGACTGTAATCGACGGAAACTGCATATTTAATGTTTAATATACACATTAAGCTAGAGCAGCGTTTCTCAGAAGAGTTTCATGAGCTGATGGAAAGCTGATAATGAAATCATAAAAAAGTTGAAAAAATAAAAATATTATTAAAATTAAATGAAAAAGTACCATTTTAATAAATAAGTTTTAAATATAAAATAAAACAAAAAAACCTGACTATTAATTCGTAGAAATTACATGTTAAAATAGATTATTTTTTTATAATAAAAGTACATTATATGGAGAAAAATCTATAAAAAAGAAAATTATATAAAAAAGTAAACTTAAAAAATAATGTAAAAACTAAATTAATTAAAAAACACTAAAATGTTATTAAATCATAAAAATTTAAATTACATGTTAAAATATATATTTTTTTATAATAAAAGTCCATTGAAGTACATTATATGGAGAAAAATCTATAAAATAAGAAAATTATGTAAAAAAGTAAACTTAAAAAATTATGTAAAAACAAAAAAATTTATTAAAAAACACTAAAATGTAATTAAATCATAAAAATTAAAATTACATGTTAAATTTTTTTTTATATAATAAAAGTCCATTGAAGTCCATTATATGGAGAAAAATCTATAAAATAAGAAAATTATATAAAAAAGTAAACTAATGTAAAAACAAAAAAATTAATTAAAAAACACTAAAATTTAATTAAATCATAAAAATTAAAATTACATGTTAAAATAAATTATTTTTTATAATAAAAGTCCATTGAAGTCCATTATATGGAGAAAAATCTATAAAATAAGAAAATTATATAAAAAAGTAAACTTAAAAAAATATGTAAAAACAAAAAAATTAATTAAAAAAACACTAAAATGTAATTAAATCATAAAAATTAAAATTACATGTTAATTTTTTTTTTTTATAATAAAAGTCCATTGAAGTACATTATATGGAGAAAAATCTATAAAAAAAGAAAATTATATAAAAAAGTAAACTTAAAAAATTATGTAAAAACAAAAAAATTAATTAAAAAAACACTAAAATTTAATTAAATCATAAAAATTAAAATTACGTTAAATTTTTTTTTTTTATAATAAAAGTCCATTGAAGTACATTATATGGAGAAAAATCTATAAAAAAAGAAAATTATATAAAAAAGTAAACTTAAATTATGTAAAAACAAAAATAAAAAAATAAAAAACACTAAAATTTAATTAAATCATAAAAATTTAAATTACATGTTAAAATATATATTTTTTTATAATAAAAGTCCATTGAAGTACATTATATGTAGAAAAATCTATAAAATAAGAAAATTATGTAAAAAAGTAAACTTAAAAAATAATGTAAAAACAAAAAAATTAATAAAAAAAAACACTAAAATGTAATTAAATCATAAAAATTAAAATTACATGTTAAAATAAATTATTTTTTATAATAAAAGTCCATTGAAGTACATTATATGGAGAAAAATCTATAAAATAAGAAAATTATATAAAAAAGTAAACTTAAAAATTATGTAAAAACAAAAAAATCAATTAAAAAAACACTAAAATGTAATTAAATCATACAAATTTAAATTACATGTTAAAATAAATTATTTTTTTATAATAAAAGTCCATTGAAGTACATTATATGGAGAAAAATCTATAAAATAAGAAAATTATATAAAAAAGTAAACTTAAAAAATTATGTAAAAACAAAAATAAAAAAAATAAAAAACACTAAAATTTAATTAAATCATAAAAATTAAAATTACATGTTAAAATAAATATTTTTTTATAATAAAAGTCCATTGAAGTACATTATATGTAGAAAAATCTATAAAATAAGAAAATTATGTAAAAAAAGTAAACTTAAAAAATAATGTAAAAACAAAAAAAAATAATAAAAAAAAACACTAAAATGTAATTAAATCATAAAAATTAAAATTACATGTTAAATTTTTTTTTTTTATAATAAAAGTCCATTGAAGTCCATTATATGGAGAAAAATCCTCAAAAAACTTAATTTATTTTCGACTGAAGAAAGAAAGACATGAAGATCATTTGGACATTGAGGACATTTTTATTCTGGAAGTGAACTAATCCTTTAAATCGTAATGTTAAATTAAAATAAATAAATAAAGGTAAAAATAAATAAAAACATTTATTAAAAATATGAAATATTTTATTTGTTTAACTGCATGTCATGTGACCATTAACTGACATCAGAGAATGGTTAATTAAAGCATAAAAATGTAAAATTTAAGTTTAAAATAAAATTAAAATTAAAATACTTACTAAAATTAATAAAAAAAAAAAAAAAGATTTTAAAATAACAACAAACAAAATAAAACACTTACTAAAAAGTAATTTAATCATTAAACTGAAAAATTCTAATAAATAATAATAAAAAAAAGCTTACTAAAAATTAAATCATAAATGTTAAATTCAAATAAATCAATTGTAAGATAAAAACAAATCAAATTAAAACACTTAATAAAAAGATTAAATATTTTATTTGTTTACCTGCATGTCATGTGACATTAACTGACATCAGAGAACCATGAACACGCGCATATGCAGATGATTTATTGAAATATTAAAAATCTTAAGGGGACTTTGAGTAAATATTTTAGCTCAAAAGGGTTCAGCTGATGAAGAAATGCTTGTGAGTTTTATCTGATGTGACTCTGGGCGTGTTGTTCTGTGATCTGGACGCAGATCCATACAAATGTGAAACAGCCAATTAATCTGGGTGATTAATAAAGTCATAAACTC
>CM041804.1:37302138-37319638 GCA_023376895.1 Aspiorhynchus laticeps | reverse complement strand
ATAATCTTTCCATTGGTGTATGGTTTGTTATGATAGGACAATATTTGAAAATCTGGAATCTGAGGATGCAAAAAAATCTAAATATTGAGAAAATCATCTTTAAAGTTGTTCAAATTAAGTTCTTAGCAATGCATATTACTAATCAAAAATTAAGTTTTGATATATTTACGGTAAAAAAATTACAAAATATCTTCATGGAACGTGATCTTAATATCCTAATGATTTTTGGCATAAAAGAAAAATGTATAATTTTGACTCATACAATGTATTTTTGGTTATTCCTACAAATATACCTGTGTTACTTATGACTGCTTTTGTGCTGCAGGGACACATATAGGATATATAACAATTCAGTATAAAATTGTGACCGACCATAAAACTCAGAATTGACAGATATAAACTCAGAATTGAGATATAAACTCAGAATTGAGATATAAACTCAGAATTGACAGATATAAACTCAGAATTACGGATCTAAACTCAGAATTGAGATATAAACTCAGAATTGACAGATATAAACTCAGAATTGACAGATATAAACTCAGAATTGACAGATATAAACTCAGAATTGAGATATAAACTCAGAATTGACAGATATAAACTCAGAATTGACAGATATAAACTCAGAATTGAGATATAAACTCAGAATTGACAGATATAAACTCAGAATTGACAGATATAAACTCAGAATTGACAGATATAAACTCAGAATTGACAGATATAAACTCAGAATTGAGATATAAACTCAGAATTGACAGATATAAACTCAGAATTGAGATATAAACTCAGAATTACGGATATAAACTCAGAATTGACAGATATAAACTCAGAATTACGGATCTAAACTCAGAATTGAGATATAAACTCAGAATTGACAGATATAAACTCAGAATTGGCAGATATAAACTCAGAATTGACAGATATAAACTCAGAATTGGCAGATATAAACTCAGAATTGACAGATATAAACTCAGAATTGGCAGATATAAACTCAGAATTGACAGATATAAACTCAGAATTGACAGATATAAACTCAGAATATAAACTTTTTCCCCCAAAAATAATTATTGATGATCTCAAAGGGTTACTAATGACACATCATTTGGATATTTTCATGTCTGGGAGAAATTTGGGATTAAACGGGTTAAACACAAGATTTAATTTGTTAACTCAACTGAACACAACAGCTCAGTGAAAGCTGAGAATCTCCTGAACGAGACGGTTTTTAAACGAGGTGTAAAGATCAAAGTCAAGGCGGTGAATATAACGGCCTGCAGGTCGGCGTCTCAACGAGCTGCAGATGTGTGGCATTGATCTGAAGACTTTAATCTGCGTTCTAATGAGGCGGCGCTCCACGGGGAGACGGCCTGCTGCTCACACACAGGACATATAAAAACATGGAAACTCAGCGCTCCCCGTCCCATCAGCCCCTGTAAAACACCAGCGGGACGTTCTGCTCGGAGAGCTGCTGACAGCAGACCTGTGATTATCACCTAACACACTTTCACTAACGCTTGAAAAAAACAACATACTGTTATACTATTTCTAAAATTTCTGATTGTGTCTCATTTATGCATTTAGCAGACGCTTTTATCCAAAGCGACTTACATTGCATTCAAGTTACAGTTTTACATTTAATCAGCTCTTGCTTTCCCTGGGAATCGAACCCATGATCTTGGCGTTGCTAGCACCATGCTCTACTATTTGAGCTACAAGAAAGCTGTAGCTTTCCTTTCTCTGCCGAGTTTGGTGCGTGTCGCATTGAAGCCTGTCTCCTCTTAGGGCTTCAATGCGACACTCACCAAACTTGGCAGAGACCCGGGCCTTGATCTGTAGTTTGTTGTTGCAACTTTTCTAACTGATCAGACTTACAGTTTTTGTATAATAACCAAAAATCACAAACCTCTCATAGACTTGCATTGCCTCCTCTAGAGGTCAATTACAGTCCACTAGAGGGAGCCACAGGATAAGAAATCTTTCAACTCCACTCTTTTACTTTCGGATTAAATCAGTCAAATTGATAAATAAATGCATATATTTCCTTTATGCTACCAAGTCGATCCCTGCGTGGAACTGTATTCTTAATCAAAGGGTCATCGGATGCAAAATTCACTTTACAAGTTGTTTGGACATAAATGTGTGTTGTAAGTGTGTGTACACATCCATCCTATAATGATAAAAACCCACTCAGTGGTTTTTAAAAAAATCCTCTTTCTTAAATCAGGCTGTTCTGTCAGAATGACGTAGTTCTGCACAAGCCCCTCCCACGATAGTTGATTGACAAGGCCGTCTTACCTTAGCCCCGCCCCCCTGAGTGAGCTGAGAGCTCCGCCTCCGGTGCAAGTCAAGACAAGATGTCTCTAAATAAGCGATTGAGGTGTTTTGTTGTTGGATGTAATAATGAATATAGCAGTCGTCATTAACTCCCGACATCTGTGCCGCTGAAGACACAGAGGATTAACGCTACTTTCACTTTGAAGTGAATGCGCCGATCCCGATCTACATAAATGCATCTATGTTCGCGCGAATCATTCGTGATCCAGCTTTATCGACAGAAGAAGTGAGTATAAGGGTTTTTATGAATCTTTCCTAATAATGTGCTAGTTAGCCAGTTTCGCAGCTGAAGCTTAGTAGTATATATATATATATAGATATATATACCTAGATGCCTCATTTTTGGAACGGTTTGTGAATCTTTGAGCGCATTGACTGTGTGCGTCTACAACAGCAAGTTATACACTTGTATATCTTTGAATATTCATTGATTATTATGACAAAAATACTAAGAAAATCGTTTTTTTTTGCAGTGTACGATGTTATTTGTACTTGATAAACATTTTAATAAACATTTTTGCTAAATTTGATGTTCTACCCATGACAAGAAAACTGGACGTTTTAACATTCTTAGATTATTAAAAACAAACATTCAGTTAATTTAATATTTTGGGTGAAAATAAAGTTAGTAGAACACTGTAAGAAACATTTTGTAACCTTTAAATAATGTAATAATATCATCACTGCAAAATATGATTTTCTTACTCAGTGTTTTTGTCTTGTTTTCTAGAATAAATATCTAAACATTATTGAATCAAGATGCATTTACTGTACAAGTGACATGATTTAAGATATTATGTCTTGTTTTCTAAAAAAATAAAGCAAGAGTTTTTGCTTAAAACAAGCAAAAATATGGGACAATAAAAATAATATTAATTCAAAGACTAAACAAGACTATTTTTCTTGCTCCATTAGCAGATATTTCTGCTTGTTTTAAGCAAAAACTAACAAAATTTTGATTATTATTCATTATTTTTTTTTAGAAAACAAGACTTAATATCTTAAATAATTTCACTTGTACAGTAAATGCATCTTGATTCAATAATGTTTAGATATTAATACTAGAAAACAAGACAAAAACACTAAGAAAATATTTTTTTGCAGTGATTACAAGATCATTTCAACATTTCAAAACAATGTTTTCATAAGCTAAATATGTTCGCTGTGGTTTGACGTGCATCAGTTCTGCAGTATGAATTATGATTATGTGATGCTGAGTTCATCGTTGGTTCAGCAGCATCATGTGTTTGTTGATGCTGGTGTTTGTGAGCAGATCTCAGCTGCTGGTTTACGGCTCTTCATGCGACGTGGCAGTGAACGTGAGCTGATTGAGTCTCTGTTGCACAATTCATAAACACGTTGAGAGCTCAGATATGGCAGCTGCATGATTACAGTAATCTGGACGCAGTGAGAACAAAGACAGGTTTGGCTGCTTTTATGAAATCACACGGGCCATAAATCAACACGTGATGGATAAACATCGAGACTCAAGAGCCAGGGTCAAATAAATCTTACTGACTTGACATTATGAAAATATACTGTATTATAAATAATGTATTCAGATAACAGCAGCAGGCTGAAGGATGAAGTGAGAAACATGAAGTAGAACAGATTTTATGTCTAACTAATGATAAGTGTGGAAGTGTGTGAGAGCACTGCTGTCACTCATTCACACACAGCCAATCAGAAATGAGTTCATTTGCATAGAAGATTTAAAGAGACAGGAGCAAATAATATCCTGTTTAGTGTGAAAACTGGATGTCATGAAACAGAAACTTAAGATCCAATAGCGAGTGAATAATAAGTCTTTATTAGACAACTTCACAACAGCCACAGGAAAGGAGCATAATCCAGCAGTTGAAGAGTCTCCAGCACCGGCAGAGATAGTACTCCAATCAGTTCTCACCCTCCAGGAGATCAAGGACAGCAAGCAGGCAAAAACAGGACTCAGGAACTAGGAGGGCCGACAGAGAGCAAGGCAGGACATAAGCAACAATGATCTGACAACACACACACAGAAACGCCAGCCAGATATAGGCAGTGTAGACGAGCTACACCTGTGGTCGCTCTGATTACCTTGTCAGGTGCTTAGTAACTAGGCAACGCTGACAAGCCCAACGAGCGGGCCCACACACACACACGAATACACACAGAATGAGCACACGGATCCATGAACCGTGACAGTACCCCTTCCCCTAAGAGCGCCTCCTGGCGCTTCCAGAGGAACTTACCTGACGATTGTAATCATCGATAAGAGACTGATCCAATATGTCTCTTGCAGGCACCCAACTCCTCTCCTCCGGACCGTAACCCTCCCAGTCCACCAAGTACTGGAATCCGCGTCCCCTCCGCCTAGAGTCCAGAATACGATGCACCGAATAAACAGGTTCCCCATCTACGAGTCGCGGCGGTGGGGGAACCGGGGAATGCGGGTTAATGGTAGCATGAAAAACGGGCTTTAATTTGGAAACATGAAAAACGGGATGAATCCTCCTGTACGCCGGAGGAAGTTTAAGGCGGACTGCCACCGGACTAATGATCTTGGTGACAGTAAACGAGCCAATGAATTTAGGTGCAAGTTTATTACATACGGTACGGAGAGGAATGTTCTTAGATGAAAGCCACACTTTTTGACCGACGATGTAGACGGGAGGCCTTGACCGGTGGCGATCAGCCTTGGCCTTGGTGCGCGCCCCCACCTGGAGGAGGGTCTGTCTGGCCCTACTCCAGGTGCGTCGACACCTCTGGACAAATGCGTGAGCAGAGGGAACCGCGACTTCAGATTCCAGACTGGAAAAAATAGGTGGCTGGTACCCTAAACTACACTCAAACGGAGATAGGCCCGTGGCAGACACTGGTAATGAATTATGTGCGTACTCAACCCATGAGAGCTGCTGACTCCAAGAGGACGGATTCTGAGAGACCAAACATCGCAACATACGTTCTAAGTCTTGGTTGGCTCTCTCTGTCTGACCGTTACTCTGGGGATGAAACCCAGAAGAAAGACTAACAGTCGCCCCCAACAAATGACAAAACTCACCCCAAAATTTGGAGGCGAACTGAGGCCCCCTGTCAGAGACCACGTCCATCGGGAGGCCATGAATACGAAAAACGTGGTCAATGACAGCAACCGCCGTCTCTCTGGCAGAGGGTAATTTAGGTAGAGCAATAAAATGAGTAGCCTTCGAGAACCGGTCCACCACGGTCAAAACCACCGTGTTCCCACTCGAGGGCGTGAGACCCGAGACGAAATCTAGCGAAATATGGGACCAGGGTCTCGAAGGAACTGACAGCGGCTGAAGGAGTCCAGCAGGGGGTCGATTGGAAGTCTTAGAAACGGCACAAACAGAACAAGCCAAAACAAAACATCGTATGTCACAAGCCATAGATGGCCACCAGAACCGTTGTTTAATAAGAAACATAGTACGACTCACCCCAGGATGACAAGCCACCTTGGAACAATGACCCCATCGAATGACATCGGACCGTAACGTCTCTGGCACAAACAAACGACCTGGTGGGCATCCGGGCGGAGGCGTTACCCCTTCTAAGGCAGTGCGGACCTTCGATTCGATTTCCCATGTGACTACAGAAACAAAAATCTTCTGTGGCACAATGGGCTCTGAAAAAGACGGGCGCTCAGAATGGTCGAAAATACGGGATAACGCATCGGGTTTGATGTTCTTGGAACCTGGCCGATAAGAAATAGTAAAGTCGAAACGGCCGAAAAATAAAGCCCTCCGGGCCTGCCTAGAGTTCAATCTTTTAGCGGACTTGATGTACTCAAGATTCTTATGATCAGTCCAGACGATAAAAGGAACCCCCGAACCTTCTAACCAATGACGCCATTCCTCCAAGGCAAGCTTGACTGCCAGCAGCTCTCTATTACCAATATCATAGTTACGTTCAGCGGGAGACAAACGGTGAGAAAAATACGCGCAAGGATGCATCTTGTCGTCCGAGGATGAACGCTGGGATAGGATGGCACCAACCCCCACCTCTGATGCGTCAACCTCCACCACAAACTGCCGGGAGGGATCAGGGGCGATAAGGATGGGAGCTGAAACAAAGCAGCCTTTCAGTTTGGCAAACGCAGCCTCAGCTGCGCTGGACCACCTGAACGGAATCTTGGTGGAGGTTAAAGCAGTCAAAGGGGCAGCTAGCTGGCTGAAATTGCGAATAAAACGCCGGTAAAAATTGGCAAAGCCCAGAAACCTCAGCAGGGCCTTGCGGGATTCTGGAGTTGGCCAATCAACCACAGCCTGACTTTTGTCCGGATCCATGTGCATCCCCTCGACCGACACGATGTAACCCAAAAAGGGAACAGACTGTGCATGAAAAGCGCATTTCTCCGCCTTGACATAAAGACCATTCTCTAACAGCCTCTGAAGCACCCGCCTGACGTGCTGAACATGTTCCTGGAGAGAGTGAGAAAATATCAGTATGTCATCCAGGTAGACATAAATGAACTGATCTAGCATATCTCTCAACACGTCATTGACGAGTGCCTGGAAGACTGCGGGAGCATTGGAAAGCCCAAAAGGAAGAACGCAATATTCAAAGTGCCCCCTGGGGGTATTAAAAGCAGTCTTCCATTCATCCCCCTCCCTTATGCGAACCAAATGATAAGCATTGCGGAGGTCCAATTTCGTGAAAAAGGACGCCCCCTGCAGACGCTCAAAGGCTGAAGACATCAACGGTAAAGGATATGTATTCTTCACCGTGATGTTGTTCAGCCCTCGATAGTCGATACAGGGACGAAGGGACCCGTCCTTCTTTTTCACGAAAAAAAAACCCCGCCCCCGCTGGCGAAGAAGAAGGGCGAATGATCTTGGCTGCTAGAGAATCAGAAATATATTTCTCCATGGCCTCCCTCTCCGGGGCGGAAAGCGAATAAAGTTTGCCTTTAGGCGGAGACGTACCTGGTAATAAATCTATTGCACAATCATAGGGACGATGCGGAGGTAGAGAAGCAGCTCGAGACTTACTGAACACTCTCTTCAGGTCGAGGTACTCGCTGGGCACGTTAGACAGATCCATCTGCTCATCCTGAAACACAGAACAAGACACAGAAGGACAGGCAGACAACAAACAAGAAGCATGGCAACTCTCACTCCAAGAGAGAATAGAATTCTGAGTCCAATTAAGGTGAGGGTTATGAAGCACAAGCCAGGGATGCCCAAGGACTATTGGAGTAACAGGAGTGTCAGTTAAAAGAAAATTAATGGTCTCAATGTGATTACCAGAAGTGATGAGTCTTACTGGACCTGTGGTGTGAGTTATGGAAGGAAGGGATAGACCATTGAGAGCATGGACAGCAATGGGCTGGGAGAGAGCAACCACGGGTAGTTTGAGTCTATAAGCAAGATCAGTGTCTACAAAATTACCCTCAGCACCAGAGTCAATTAAAGCTTGACAGTCATAGGTGGCTGAGGACCACTGCAACTTGACAGAAAGGAGGGTAGCAGCGAGAGAGGATTTAGTCAGTGTGACCCCACCCGTCAGTAACCTCTTACCTACTGACGGGCTCTGGCTTTTACAGGACACTGTGCTGCGATGTGCCCAGCAGCTCCACAATACAGGCAGAGACCCTCATTTCGCCGCCTACGCCTCTCCTCAAGGGAAAGACGGGATCTGCCCATCTGCATGGGTTCTGGTTCGGAGAAGACAACATCCGCGTCACAGGGGGTGACCGGAAGGTGGTTCGGCAGAGTGGCTGCCGGAGCTCGGCGCGCTCGCTGATTTCTCTGCTGCAATCTGGTATCCACCCGAATAGCCAGACTGACTAAGCCATCCAGCGATGTAGGTAGCTCTAATGAATAGATCTCATCTTTGATATATTCCGCTAGTCCATGTAAAAACATATCCCACTGTGCTTCTAAATTCCAACGGCACTCCGCCGCCAGGGTGCGGAATTCAATGGAGTAATCTGTGACACTCCGATCTCCCTGCCGTAACTCCGCCAGAAAACGAGCCACCTCTCTGCCCGAAGCCGCCCAATCAAAAACCTTTTTGATCTCTTCCGAAAATGACTGAAATGAAGTGCAGCAGGGAAGCCTCTGCTCCCACACTGTAGTTCCCCAGAGAGCCGCCCGTCCAGAGAGCAGCGTTATGACAAACGCTATTTTCGATTCCTCAGTTGGAAATGACGATGGTTGGAGGGAAATGTATAGAGAACACTTGGAAAGGAAAGGGCGACATTGCTGGGGCTCACCAGAGTAAAAGGCTGGAGGCGGAAGGCGGGGTTCGGTGAGACGAACAGCTTGATCCGGGATGGAAGACACAGGTGGATTCGATGCCGTGGGTTGCTGGAGAGATTCAGTCTGGAGACGCTGAAGTTGGGTGGTCAGCTCCGAGACCTGAGAGACCAGGGCTTGAACAGCGCGATTAGAGGCTGCCATTTGTTCCTCCTGGCGATCAATACGAGAATTACTGTGAGACAAAAAGTCTCTTAACTCTGATGCACTCGCTGGATCCATAATGGTCAGATCATTCTGTCATGAAACAGAAACTTAAGATCCAATAGCGAGTGAATAATAAGTCTTTATTAGACAACTTCACAACAGCCACAGGAAAGGAGCATAATCCAGCAGTTGAAGAGTCTCCAGCACCGGCAGAGATAGTACTCCAATCAGTTCTCACCCTCCAGGAGATCAAGGACAGCAAGCAGGCAAAAACAGGACTCAGGAACTAGGAGGGCCGACAGAGAGCAAGGCAGGACATAAGCAACAATGATCTGACAACACACACACAGAAACGCCAGCCAGATATAGGCAGTGTAGACCAGGGGTTTTCAACCTTTTAGGACATGCGCCCCCCCAAGTTTGTCTAATTTCACTCGCGCCCCCCCTCCCTTTTTTTTTTCTTTTGCTCTTTTTGATTAACATTATTTACACAAGAAATGCACGGATCCGTTATACTGATGTACATTTGATATTTACTTTACTGTTTACGTTCACTTGAAACAACCGACTGTGCTTACGAGGATACTCCTCAGGACAGCCACTGGTATTCACCTGCTGTCTGGGGCTGTTCACATGTCGCGCCTAAAAACGCGTGGAAAACGCTAGACGCGTCGCTTTCTCCTTCTTTTCAAAGCGCTCTGTAGCTTGCGCTCCCCTGGCGTCTGCCATTGCTAAGCAACCATGAACTGCGCTCTCCTTGAAGACGTGGAAGTTTCAGCAAAGAATAAAATGGATTTCCAGCACTAAAAATCGATTGCAGTAGCTCTGCTACTATATTTATTTAAAAGTGACTATCCACGTACAGCTATGATCAGCTGTTCCTTCATCTTGGCTGAGCTTTCAATGTTGTTACGTGAAAGGATGAAGCTGATTGGTTGGTTCTTGTCACATGACCTGCTGTGCGCTTGCGGCATTCTGAAAAGTTGAGATGTTTTTATCTCGATGCGGCGCGGACGCGCCTGGAAAAAACGAGCGCGTCGCTTCCATTATGAGCGCGCATACCGCGCGTCTACATTTGAAATAACGAACTTGAGCGCGCAAAATCAAATCAAATCAAATCACTTTTATTGTCACATCACCACAGCACAAGTGCCTTGGTGAGTGAAATTCTTGAGAGCATGCTCCAAACAGTGCAAGAAACAAAAAACAGTTTACATATAGACAGTACATATTTACAGACTGTACAGAAGACAATGTGCAAAATACACGTACACATACTCAATATACACAGTGTACTATAAAGACAGTCTTAGTTACCAATACACTATGTACACATTTTACATTATGTACACATCTAAACAATGTAGAATGTTAAGGTGCAACGGATTATAGATTTACAACAGATTAGTTGTGCAATAGATAGTTGTGCAAAGGAGCAACAGATTATACATATGCAATGTCATGGATGTGCATTGTATGGTATCCAGTGATAGCAGATAGGTTGTATTATTGCAGTGTGTGCGTGTAGTCCAGTGAACGGCGGTAAAGTGCAATGCATGGCATGATGTGTGAGTGGGAGTGTGATGTAGGGTGAGTTAGTTCTGCCTGTTCATTTGCCTGATAGCCTGAGGGAAAAAGCTGTCCCTCAGTCGGCTAGTGCGGGATCGGATGCTGCGGAGACGTCTCCCTGAGGGCAACAGAGAGAGCAGTCTGTGGGATGGATGGCTGGAGTCCTTGATGATCCTCCTGGCTTTCCTTATACACCGCCTGGTGTAGATGTCCTGGAGGGAGGGAAGCTCACCTCCAACAATGTGGCGGGCAGTTCGCACAACCCTTTGCAGAGCTTTGCGGTTGCCAGCGGTGCTGTTTCCAAACCAGGCGGTGATGCAGCCGGTCAGGATGCTCTCCACAGTGCAGGTGTAGAAGGATCTGAGGATGCTGGGGCTCATTCCAAACTTCCTCAGCCGTCTCAGGAAGAAGAGGCGCTGATGTGCCTTCTTCAGCACTGCATCTGTGTGAGTGGACCATGTGAGATCCTCGGTGATGTGAACGCCGAGGAACTTAAAACTGTTAACCCGCTCCACAGGTGTCTTGTCGATGGTGATGGGTGTGTGTTCTCTGCTCTGTCTCCTGAAATCCACCACCAGCTCCTTGGTCTTGTCGATGTTGAGTGAGAGGTGGTTCTCCTGGCACCATTTAGTCAGGGTACTCACCTCCTCTCTGTAGGCCGTCTCATCGTTGTCGGTGATCAGGCCTATCACCGTTGTGTCATCGGCAAATTTGACGATGACGTTGGAGCTGTGTGTAGCTGTACAGTCGTGTGTGTACAGGGAGTACAGGAGTGGGCTGAGAACGCAGCCCTGCGGAGCACCAGTGTTGAGGGTCAGCGGAGATGAAGTGTTGTTGCCCATTCTGACCACCTGACTTCTGCCTGTCAGGAAGTCCAGGATCCAGCTGCACAGAGATCTGTTCAGTCCCAGAGTCTGGAGCTTCTCAACCAGTGTGGCAGGCACTATGGTGTTAAATGCTGAACTATAATCCACGAACAGCATCCTCACATAGGTGTTCTTATTTTCCAGGTGGGAGAGAGCAGTGTGCAGGGTGAAGGCAATAGCGTCGTCTGTGGAACGGTTTCTGCGGTATGCAAATTGTAGTGGGTCCAGTGAGGCAGGCAGCACAGAGCAGATGTGGTCTCTGATGAGCTTCTCAAAACACTTGCTGAAGATGGGTGTCAGAGCAACGGGCCTCCAGTCGTTCAAGCATGTGATTTTATTTTTCTTAGGTATGGGCACAATGGTGGATTTTTTGAAGCACGAGGGAACCACAGACAGAGAGAGGGACAGATTGAAGATGTCTGTAAAAACCCCGGCTAGTTGGTAAGCGCATGCTTTGAGCACACGGCCTGGGATGCCATCCGGGCCCACAGCTTTGCGGATGTTCAACCGTTTGAAGGATCGAGTTACATCCGCGACAGAAAGGGATAACGTTAGTGGACTCACCTCTTCTGCAGCAGCTGTGGGAGCGCACACTGTGTGGGCGGTGTTATGAGCCTCGAAACGAGCATAAAAGGTATTCAGCTCGTCCGGTAGAGAGGCGGCAATGTTCACAGTGGCTGGTTTATTCCCTTTAAAACCTGTGATGTTGTTGATGCCCTGCCACATGCTTCTTGGGTTATTGTTGTTGAATTGTTCTTCAACTTTGTATTTATATTGTCGTTTGGCTGCTTTGATGGATCTCCTGAGATCGTAACTGGCTTGTTTCCGATCGTCAGTGTTTCCGGATTTAAAGGCAGATGTCCGCGCTGACAAGGCTGATCGAACATCGCTGTTAATCCACGGTTTTTGGTTGGGGTAGATGCGTATCGTTTTGGTCGGAATAACGTCCTCTATACACGTCCGTATGAAGCACGTTACAGAATCTGAGTACTCCTCTATGTCGTCATCAGATGCTGCCCGGAACATGTCCCAGTCCACGTGATCAAAACAGTCCTGTAGTATAGCGTCCGATTGGTCCGACCAGCATTGAACTGTCCTGAGGGCGGGTGCTTCGCGTTTCAGTGTCTGCCTATAAGCAGGCAGAAGCAGAACGGAGGAGTGATCTGATTTGCCGAAAGGTGGGCGGGGGAGGGATTTGTAAGCGTCCCGGAAGGGGGAGTAGCAATGGTCCAGTACACGATCACCACGCGTGTTGATGGTGATGTGTTGGAAGTATTTTGGAGCTATTGTTCTGAAGTTGGCTTTATTAAAGTCCCCCGTAATAATAAACGCTGCATCTGGGTGCGCGGTTTCCTGCTCGCTTATATTCCCGTACAGTTCCCTGAGTGCCTGGTCTGTGTTGGCTTGAGGGGGAATGTATACAGCTGTGACTATGATCGCTGTAAATTCCCTCGGTAGCCAGAATGGTCGACACAGAAGCGTATGAAATTCCAGATCAGGGGAGCAGAAGGATTTAATAGGGTGTATATTCCTTTCATCACACCACGAGTTGTTGATGTAGAAACAAACGCCCCCACCTTTGCTTTTCCCTGTAAGCTCTTTCGTTCTGTCCGAGCGGAGCGCGGAGAACCCCGTGAGCTCGATGGCTGAGTCTGGAACCATTGCAGACATCCAGGTTTCTGTGAGGCAAATAATGCAGCAGTCCCTTGTTTCTCGTTGGTATGAGATGCGCGCGCGCAGTTCACAGAGTTTGTTATCCAGTGACTGAACGTTAGCCAGCAAAATGGTTGGGAGAGGAGGTCGGAAGGCACGGCGTCTCAGTCTGACGAGAACGCCAGCTCTCTTCCCTCTTTTCCAGCTGCGTTTCTTTCGTCGTGGTCGTGCGTTCCAGACAAAGGGCTCTGATGCGGTGTCTGTAAACAATCCACCGGCGTTCAGGAACTCAAAGTCCGGTTTGCGTTGCGCGACGGAAGAACCGATCTTTAAAAGCGTGTCTCTATCGTAGACAGTTATACTAACAACATCTAACACGTAAAACAACAGAAAAACAAACAAAACATACGAAAACCTGCAGAGTTTTCTCGGAGCTCGCAACACGGCTGCCATACTCGGCGCCATCTTGTCTTGAGACGCGATATGTGAAGGCATCTGTTTGTGCGCGCAGGCGCGCTGAAACGCTCTGTCACAGCGCGTGAGTACGTTACCGCGTTGAGATGTCTTGGGCTTAAAATTACTTTGTTTAAATTGACAAGACTTAAAACACGTGAGAATTAAAAACTTTCTTGAGGAAGCAGCACTGGCCTGATCGTTAAGATAGTTTTGGGGGGCTGAAACCCACCTAAAAGGGTTTAGAACCACCCCTGCCTGGTATAGCGTGCGTAATTATACTGAAACATAAATATATAACAGTTTACCTGATTCAGTGTGATGGCTGAGCCTGTTTCTGAGATAACAACATGCCAATCCGTGGTTGGATTTCTGACATGACTAACCGCAAATCATTTTACACCATTCTCACTGTCGCCTAACAGCAGGAGTCAGATTGCCCCCTAGCGGATGGCTAAAGATTTGAAAGCTCGTATTCATAAATCTTCAAGGCAATGTCTCTGAATTAATTGATGCTCGCGCCCCCCTTGACAGGTGCTGGCGCCCCCCCGGGGGGGCGCGCCCCACAGGTTGAAAACCCCTGGTGTAGACGAGCTACACCTGTGGTCGCTCTGATTACCTTGTCAGGTGCTTAGTAACTAGGCAACGCTGACAAGCCCAACGAGCGGGCCCACACACACACACACACGAATACACACAGAATGAGCACACGGATCCATGAACCGTGACACTGGATGTGAAACACAAAAACTAACACACTGCAAAATATGATTCTCTTACTTAGTGTTTTAGTCTTGTTTTCTAGTATAAATATCTAAACATTCTTGAATCAAGATGCAGTTACTGTACAAGTGACATGATTTAAGATATTAAGTCTTGATTTCTAAAAAAATTAAAATAATAATAATAAAAATGTTGTTAGTTTTTCCTTAAAACAAGCAAAAATATCTGCCAACGGGATAAGAATAATAATCTTAATTCAAAGGCTAAACAAGATTATTATTCTTGCCCCATTGGCAGATATTTTTGCTTGTTTCAAGGAAAAACTAACAACATTTTTATTATTATTTTAATTTTTTTAGAAATCAAGACTTAATATCTTAAATCATTTCACTTGTACAGTAAATGCATCTTGATTCAAGAATTACATTAATAAAGTAATTGAAATAGTTACCCTACTTATAGCATTTTAAATACTAAACTTGTGAGTCTGTAGCCTATTACATCTCCAGAGTAACCTTCCCAACACTCCAGCTGCACACACACACTCACACACACTCACACTCACTCACACTCACACACACTCACACACACACTCACACTCACACTCACACTCACTCACACTCACACACACTCACACACACTCACACTCACACACACACACACACACACACACACACACTCACACTCACACACACACTCACACTCACACTCACACTCACTCACACACACTCACACTCACACACACACTCACTCACACTCACACTCACACTCACTCACACTCACACACACACACACACACACACACACACACACACTCACACACACTCACACTCACACTCACACACACACACACACACACACACGTTGGTTTTTGTGGTTTATGGGGACTCTCCATAGGCGTAATGGTTTTTATACTGTACAAACTGTATGTGCTATTGCCCTACACCTACCCTACACCTAAACTTAGCCCTCACAGGAGACTGTGTGCATCTTTAGATTTTCAAAAAAACACCATTTAGTATGTTTTTTAAGCCTTTTGAATTACGGGGACATAGACAGTGTCCTCATAAACCACCTTCATATTGTAATACCTCTGTCATACCCATGTTATTATACAAATTTGTGTCCTCATAAACCACATAAACCCGCACACACACACACACACACACACACACACACACACACACTTAACTATCAGCTCTAGTCTTGTACTAGTGATGGTTAAACTCTACTAATGAGAGCAGGTCTCCCCCTGCTGTCCGCTTTCATCATTTATTCTCTCATCTGTGATTTATAATAAAGACGTGCAGATGCAGATGACTTCATGTTTTTAATCAGTACATAAATACATTTTCCATCATATACTGTGGTGACATCTTTAAAATTATCTTAGAAAATATCAAAAATATGCTTCTTGTATTTACAAAAACATAGAAGGTCCTTTACAAAGTTCTGATTCTCTGGCAGCGCTGGACTGAGTTTCTCCGATGCGGTGGATTGTGAGTAGTTTTGGGTCTCTCTTCTTTAAAGGGTGATGTGATCAGATCCCCTGCGGAGCCGCTGTGATGTGCATCAGAACCCCTCCGGGTCTTTCTGTCACCGGCTGAAGCTCACGTGATGAGATGAAGATGATCTGCAGAGAAGCACATCAGCAGAAGGTCCAGCATCAGCATCACAGACAGAAGGAGATGAAATCAGATGCTGCTGTGTAGGAGACGCTCGTGAGAATATTGATTTCTGTCCTCCTACAGAGGAGCATCTCTGAAAACACACGCCAAATTTGTTTCATAACAGCGTCTCATGTCTCAAAAAGTATATTATTTTAAATATTTTTACTTTTTACTGTTTTTTCATTTTGTTGCCTGGGAAACTAGCTGAAATAAAAATTTATATTTTTTAACGTCAAGTAATTATTATTAAAATAAAAATATTGGGTTGCCTTGGAAACCAGCTGAAATAAAAAAAAAAAAAATTCATGTAAAGTATTTTTTATTTTTTTATTGGGTTGCCTTGGAAACTAGCTGAAATAAAATGTATATTATTTTAAATATTTTAACTTTTTACTGTTTTTTCATTTTGTTGCCTGGGAAACTCGCTGAAATAACAATTTATATTTTTTCACGTCAATAATTTTTTTTTTATTGGGTTGCCTTGGAAACTAGCTGAAATAATTTATATTTTTTAACGTCAAAGTAATTATTATTAAAAAAAAATATTGGGTTGCCTTGGAAACTAGCTGAAATAAAATGTATATTGTTTTAAATATTTTAACTTTTTACTGTCTTTTCATTTTGTTGCCTGGGAAACCAGCTGAAATAACAATTTATATTTTTTAAAGTCAAGTAATTATTATTAAAAAAATATATTGGGTTGCCTTGGAAACTAGCTGAAATAAAGTGTATATTATTTTAAATATTTTTATTTGAAGTAATGAATTTTTTATAGGTTTTTTTTACAGTTGTTTTATTGTAACTACCTGAAATAAAACTTATAATTTATATAATTAAATGTTTTTATTTCAAGTAATTCTTTTTTTATCATCATTTTAGTTGCAGTTTTAGTTGATGATAATAACCCTGTATTAGACATGTTCATCCTGCTGCTGTGAAGCACTGATCAATGCTGGATTCACTGAATTAATCGCATCTACATGTTTTCATCTCACTGCTGAAACAATACAGATATTAAACGACCCTTTTCATATTTTCAGAAGTCATCATAGCTGGGTAAACCTCTGTAGACTACAACAAAGACATTGTCTTGCATTTTCATTTGATAAAATCCATGACAGTATTTCTAAGACTTTATAAAAGAGGAATAAATATGTTCAGAGGAGAGACAGATTGCACTAGACTAGCGTTAACTAGTTTAATTCTATTGAAGTGTCAGAAAAAACAAAGTATAGTGTTAGAAACCCATAATCTTTTTTTTTTAAATGACTAAATAAAAAACTTAGATTTATGATATTAATAACTGTGGAAAAGCATCTATTGAGAATAAGATGAGTGTAATATTGAGAGGATCGAGTCACATGATCACGTCGATCACCCTCCAAAGCTCTCATCTCACAACAACAGATGGATTTTTATGATGCTTTTAATAACCTGATGGCCAAAATGAAGCCGCTCAATGAGACGTTTTTTAACTAAAATACCATAGAGTCCATAATAACTCTTCCTCAGTGATAAAGTGTTCTGGTCTGAATCAGGAGAGAAATCTGCATCAGATCAAAACAGCTCTAAACTAATATGTGGCTGGATTTTGATGCGGGAGACAACAGCAGATGCACTTTATCACTGAGGAAGAGTTATTATGGATTATGACTCTATGGTATTTTAGTTATAAACGTCTTAATGCTGGATTTGTTTCATCTTTTGTCTTCTCCAGATGTTAACTGATGGACTGGAGTGCTGTGGATTATTGTGATGTTTATATCAGACTCTCATTCTGACGGCACCCATTCACTTCCATTGCTGAGACACTGATGCAGAGATGCAT
>CM041804.1:37264638-37294638 GCA_023376895.1 Aspiorhynchus laticeps | reverse complement strand
TTAATAGTTCAACGTTACTTAATAATAATGTTCTCAAAATGCATCGATGTTATTGATGCATTGTTCGCGGAACGTTTTTTTCCTTAAACCGTTTAGTTGGATGTTTATATGTTTTTTAAATCTCACCTCACGTTCAGAGAACATTCAAAAGTAACATTCCCATAATATTTGGAAATTATCAAATATAAGACAGCACACATACGTCTGCAAGATGTCTGTTAAACATCACCTGATATGGAAACATCTGACACACGTCTTTAAAATGTCAAATACAATCTAAATCATAAACATCTTAAAGACATCTAATAAACGTCTATTTGACATCTGATAGGAGATGTATTGCAGATGAGCAAATATTCTATAAAACACGTCTTGCAGACGTCAAATAGACGTCTCCGTGATGCTATTAACGTTCAAGAAAACATTCAGAAATAATGTTTTTATAACTTAATGCAGCAAAATATGATTCTCTTACTTAGTGTTTTTGTCTTGTTTTCTAAACATTCTTGAATCAAGATGAATTTACTGTACAAGTAAAATGACTTAAGATATTATGTCTTGTTTTATGTAAAAAAAATTATTAAAATTTTGTTAGTTTTTGCTTAAAACAAGCAAAAATATCTGCTAATGGTGTAATAAAAATTATCTTGTTTAGTCTTTGAATTAATATTATTTTTCTCGCCCCATTAGCAGATATTTTTGCTTGTTTTAAGCAAAAACTAACTAAATTTTAATATTTTATTTTTTACATAAAACAAGACTTAATATCTTAAATAATTGAAATTCTTGATTCAAGAATGTTTAGATATTTATACTAGAAAACAAGACAAAAACACACAGTAAATCATTTTTTTGCAGTGTGTGAACGTTATCAAAACATTCTTAGAACATATTTGTTAGTTTGGTACATACAGTACGCTGTCGTAAAGCGATATATATAATATTGCAAATCTCATCTGATTATGTCACTGCAAAATGTAACTATATTATCACACAGCTCAAATCTGATAAATGCAACTACAAACCCGATTCCAAAAAAGTTGGGACACTGTACAAATTGTGAATAAAAAAGGAATGCAATAATTTACAAATCTCATAAACTTATATTTTATTCACAATAGAATGTAGATAACATATCAAATGTTGAAAGTGAGACATTTTGAAATGTCATGCCAAATATTGGCTCATTTTGGATTTCATGAGAGCTACACATTCCAAAAAAGTTGGGACAGGTAGCAATAAGAGGCCGGAAAAGTTAAATGTACATATAAGGAACAGCTGGAGGACCAATTTGCAACTTATTAGGTCAATTGGCAACATGATTGGGTATAAAAAGAGCCTCTCAGAGTGGCAGTGTCTCTCAGAAGTCAAGATGGGAAGAGGATCACCAATTCCCCCAATGCTGCGGCGAAAAATAGTGGAGCAATATCAGAAAGGAGTTTCTCAGAGAAAAATTGCAAAGAGTTTGAAGTTATCATCATCTACAGTGCATAATATCATCCAAAGATTCAGAGAATCTGGAACAATCTCTGTGCGTAAGGGTCAAGGCCGGAAAACCATACTGGATGCCCGTGATCTTCGGGCCCTTAGACGGCACTGCATCACATACAGGAATGCTACTGTAATGGAAATCACAACATGGGCTCAGGAATACTTCCAGAAAACATTGTCGGTGAACACAATCCACCGTGCAATTCGCCGTTGCCGGCTAAAACTCTATAGGTCAAAAAATAAGCCATATCTAAACATGATCCAGAAGCGCAGGCGTTTTCTCTGGGCCAAGGCTCATTTAAAATGGACTGTGGCAAAGTGGAAAACTGTTCTGTGGTCAGACGAATCAAAATTTGAAGTTCTTTTTGGAAAACTGGGACGCCATCCGGACTAAAGAGGACAAGGACAACCCAAGTTGTTATCAGCGCTCAGTTCAGAAGCCTGCATCTCTGATGGTATGGGGTTGCATGAGTGCGTGTGGCATGGGCAGCTTACACATCTGGACAGTCACCATCAATGCTGAAAGGTATATCCAAGTTCTAGAACAACATATGCTCCCATCCAGACGTCGTCTCTTTCAGGGAAGACCTTGCATTTCCCAACATGACAATGCCAGACCACATACTGCATCAATTACAACATCATGGCTGCGTAGAAGAAGGATCCGGGTACTGAAATGGCCAGCCTGCAGTCCAGATCTTTCACCCATAGAAAACATTTGGCGCATCATAAAGAGGAAGATGCGACAAAGAAGACCTAAGACAGTTGAGCAACTAGAAGCCTGTATTAGACAAGAATGGGACAACATTCCTATTCCTAAACTTGAGCAACTTGTCTCCTCAGTCCCCAGACGTTTGCAGACTGTTATAAAAAGAAGAGGGGATGCCACACAGTGGTAAACATGGCCTTGTCCCAACTTTTTTGAGATGTGTTGATGCCATGAAATTTAAAATCAACTTATTTTTCCTTTAAAATGATACATTTTCTCAGTTTAAACATTTGATATGTCATCTATGTTGTATTCTGAATAAAATATTGAAATTTGAAACTTCCACATCATTGCATTCTGTTTTTATTCACAATTTATACAGTGTCCCATCTTTGTTGGAATCGGGTTTGTATAAGCATGACGATATTAAGATAATACAAACATTAACATAGTTTTCTGTAAAGTTGCTCTGACTCATGTAATGTAGAAATGACTTGTTTCAGGTCTAAATGTTTAATATGAGCAGTGTTGGGCTCGTTACTCAAATAATGTGATATATCACTCATTACTAGTCACTCCTTTCAAGAGTAACATTGTTACTGTCTGTCAGCAGTAATTAGTTACATTGTTTCTTCACGTCACACAGAAGTTGTAACAGTGTATCTTACACATAAATGTTACTAATAACATATTTCTGCTTCATCATTATGACCAAAATCCACATTATTAGTTATTACAAACACTCAATAGTGATTAACAGTTGTGTTAGTGTTGTATTAATCTCATTAATGTGTAGTTTGAAGCTAATTTTAATTTCTCCGTTACCCATATACGATTATATTTCATGTATTTTATGAAATCACATAAGTTTGTAAGAAACTGTTTAATTTTCCAAAAATATTTTTAATTATAGTAATATAATGTACACATGCTGATCAGAGTAAAGTAATACACAACAGTGTTCAGATCATATTTTTTCATGACAAAATCAATATAATGCAATATTTCTATCTGCTGAATGTAAGCTTTTCCATATTTCTAGCTTGTCCTCATCACATGCATGAGTCGTGAAAATTATGAACATTAATCTAGGAATTATTTGTTTGTTAAGATATTAAATCAGCGGGTCGAGGCATCAAAAGTAACTAAGCTGTTTTATGGATGATAACTGTAATATTATTACTGAAATCTTATTAGTAATTAGTTACACTACTAGTTACTGCACAAAGTAATATTATTACAGTAAGTAAGTTACAGTAACTAGTTACTGCCCAACACTGAATATGAGACATAAGCTCTAGTTCATATCTGAATGAGTGACAGCTGTCAATCACACGAGAGTCAAAAGAGTCGAATCTTTGAATCTGACTCACACGAGTCTGTGATGATGATGTCGAGCATCAGAGAGTAAATGTCATGTTTGCACGAGGCCTCGAAGGACCTCATCATCATCATCATCATCATCCTCATCCTCAGCGCTTATACCGCTCGGCACGCACCTCTTTGAGTTCCTTCGCCACATCCTTCAGGTCTCCCAAGATGTTCTCGAGATCCTCCACGATGCACCTGATCTGTCGTTTGACCCGAACTTTACTGACGCCTCCGTCCGCCGCCGCCGCGCTGGACATCCTCCGAAGCGGAGCGCGTCACGGCTGCGCGGCGCGTCTGCTCGTGAAGATCACGCATGTTGACGCTCGCATGTTGTCCTCAGACGCAGAAGAATCTCGAGCTGCGCGACGCGTCCACACGCGCATGCGCGCTGCGTACACTAACACTGATGCTGGAGCTCATGAATCCTGAATGATACACAAAACATCATTATATGTGACCCTGGAGCACAAAACCAGTCATAAGGGTCAATTTTTCAAAACTGAGATTTATGCATCATCTGAAAGCTGAATAAATAGCTTTCCATTGATGTATGGTTTGTTATGATAGGACAATATTTGTAAATCTGGAATCTGAGGGTGCAAAAAAATCTAAATATTGAGAAAATCACCTTTAAAGTTGTTCAAATGAAGTTCTTAGCAATGCATATTACTAATCAAAAATTAAGTTTTGATATATTTACGGTAGGAATATCTTCATGGAACATGATCTTAATATCCTAATGATTTTTGGCATAAAAGAAAAATGATAATTGTGAGCCATACAATGTATTGTTGTCTATTGCTACAAATATAGCTGTGTTACTGATGACTGCTTTTGTGCTGCAGGTACACATATCATAAATCATAATTTATGAGCAGAGCTGTGGTAGTATCTGATGCAATATGGATTATGTAATCAGATTCCAAGAATTTTAGATTAAATTACATTTTAAATAGCTACTCATAAGTACTTTTTTATGGATTACATGATTGCATATTATTTACACAATCATAATAATTCATCTTTTAAATGTTCCTTTCTTAAACAGCATATGCTTATTTAAAATATTTCAGTTTTATGGACATTCACATTAAAATGCACAATTTTTTTTTGTCATCTGATCCTCTTTCACCTAATATATTTTATTTGAAATACCCGTGAGATGTTAAAATTAATATTTTAATTATGAAATATGATATTTGCATGTTCACGTTGGTTATGGACATGCTGGTATATGGACATTTTTCAGTGTTTTATTTTATTCATTTTAAAATCATTTGTTTTAATTTCAATGTTTATGATTTCATTAATTATTAGCTTTTTGTTAAACTCATAAACTCCCTTCATAAAGCTTAGTTTGGGAAATATTGATGTAATATAATGTTTAATGCACTAATAGAATCCTCATATATTTTCATACTCTGTATTAATACATCACATGGTTCAAGAACGTTTTGCTAACTATAAGTCATATAAGTTAGTTTCTATTAAATATGACTATCAGCTATATGCTTGTGTTGGTTATATGCAAATAACACATTCAAATTTATGTAAATATTCCTGACATCACTCGGCAGATTTCACAATTTTACACATGAACACTGTCACTGATACTGTAAAAGAGCCGCTCAAACATCAGCTGTGACGCTGTTTATATTCAGCATTATTAATTAACATTATAAATATAAATACAAATAAGAGTCACGTGATCTGATTGGCCGCTGCTCGGTGACGTCACCGCGCCGTTCGCGGAAGTGGGGCAAAAGTCACGTCGGAGCGCTTCACGGCAGACCCATCCGCAGACTCTCAGAGTAAAAACATCAGCATAAACACAAAAAACACACATCATAACGCAAAAACATACAATATCTGAAGATGTCAGCGCCTTTGACTTTCGACGGCAGAGTCGTGCTGGTGACCGGAGCCGGAGGAGGTCAGTTTATCATCATAAACTCACGCATTTATGCAAATATGTTAATGCAGAGCCATTAATAGAGGAATATAATGAGTGTTGCAGAAGTTTAATGCATCAGACAGACGCTTTCTGTGCAGTAAACAGAACATTAATCACAAACTAATGCATTATTTATAGTTTCTTACTGCTGAGGCATTAATGTAGATGTTTTATATTTATTAAAGTGCATTATTTTGCTCATAATATTAAGCTTAAAGGCCTTTCTAAGTACTTAAGCGTGTTGTTTGGCAGCTTTTCTGTGTCGATCAAAGTACAAACAGCAGATAAGAGTCAATGACTCTGCGTTCACGATGGTGTGATTCAGTTTAGATAAGGCAGATATTCATAAATCACTCAGATAATTATGATAATTATGTTAATCGTGTGTGTTTTGCAGGTTTGGGGAGGGAATATGCGCTGGCGTTCGGTCAGAGAGGAGCCGCTGTCATCGGTGAGTCGCTCTGACCGAGTCACTGATTCAGTTCAAGTGAGTCGCGACTCACGATTCGCTCTCTGTTCTTCACAGTCAATGATCTGGGAGGAGATATTAAAGGAGGTGGCAGGAGCTCAGCAGCTGCTGATAAAGTGGTGGAGGAGATCAGAGCTAACGGAGGCAAAGCCGTGGCCAATTACGGTCAGTGATGATGATGAATCGATTCCAGCTCAGATGTGCAGTATCATACCTGTGATTCACATGTGTGAATCAGACCTCTGGTTTCTTCACCTCACAGATTCAGTGGAGGACGGTGAGAAGCTCATCCAGACGGCGCTGGATGCTTTCGGCCGAATAGGTGCCGTTTCCAGACCTGCAATATTATTTAATATATATATTTGTGCATCATGTCCAGTATTTCTATAGAGTGCATTAGAGGCTGTCCACCTTGTTAGTGGCGTTGGTTCCGGAACTATTTTCTCCATTCATTTTTTTCTCCTTAGGGATTTTAAAAGTCTTTTTTTAAAGCATTAAAAGCCATGAAACACACCAACCTGCTAGAAGGACGTATTTTACGTTTATTGCAAAATATACGTATATATATATATACACAAGTATTGAAGTATTTTGACTTGCTTGACGTGACTCTCTGATTGGTGGAATTTTCTGTGCAGAGCATCATGGGTAATGTAGTTTTCAATATGATTATTTTAAAAATAAATGTAATAATGAGAACAGGTTTCACTGTGGAGAAAATGAATGGAGATTTGCATCCGGAAACGACTGTTGCGCTCTACACTTTTGCATTTTAGTGCAAATAAAATAGTAAACGTGCAGAAGGAGTTTCAGTGTAAATGTTGTTTTAAATAAATGCATTAATGTCTGACAGTGATTAATTGTCATGAGTGCTCATGATCAGTTTGTTGTTTTTCAGATATCGTGGTGAATAACGCCGGGTAAGTGGATGCTTGTGATCAGTGCTGGAGGTAATGCATTACATGTACTGAGAGTTACGTAATCAGATTACTTTTTTAAAGTAACTAGTAAAGTATCGCATTACTTTTTAGTTTAGAGAGAATATCAGTTACTTTTTCAAATAAGTAACAGTTACATTGTTTCTCATGTATTGAGTGACAGCTCTGGTGTTGCCATGGTGATGTATTGAGTGACAGCTCTGGTGTCGCCATGGTGATGTATTGAGTGACAGCTCTGGTGTAGCCATGGTGATGTTTTGAGTGACAGCTCTGGTGTTGCCATGGTGATGTATTGAGTGACAGCTCTGGTGTTGCCATGGTGATGTATTGAGTGACAGCTCTGGTGTGGCCATGGTGATGTATTGAGTGACAGCTCTGGTGTTGCCATGGTGATGTTTTGAGTGACAGCTCTGGTGTTGCCATGGTGATGTATTGAGTGACAGCTCTGGTGTTGCCATGGTGATGTTTTGAGTGACAGCTCTGGTGTTGCCATGGTGATGTATTGAGTGACAGCTCTGGTGTGGCCATGGTGATGTATTGAGTGACAGCTCTGGTGTTGCCATGGTGATGTTTTGAGTGACAGCTCTGGTGTAGCCATGGTGATGTATTGAGTGACAGCTCTGGTGTTGCCATGGTGATGTATTGAGTGACAGCTCTGGTGTTGCCATGGTGATGTATTGAGTGACAGCTCTGGTGTCGCCATGGTGATGTATTGAGTGACAGCTCTGGTGTTGCCATGGTGATGTATTGAGTGACAGCTCTGGTGTCGCCATGGTGATGTATTGAGTGACAGCTCCGGTGTCGCCATGGTGAGGTATTGAGTGACAGCTCTGGTGTTGCCATGGTGATGTATTGAGTGACAGCTCTGGTGTTGCCATGGTGACAGAAATCAGGAGTAGGGTTGCAAAAAGGTGGAAACATTCCAGAAATTTTGGAAACTTTCAGGATTTTTTTAAATCTTTCGGGAATTATTAACTGTGATAAGATGATTGACAGCAGTTTAAACAGTTACAGGATGCTCGTAACTAAGCAACATATGTCAACTGTGATAAGATGATTGACAGGACAGTTTAAACAGTTACAGGATGCTCGTAACTAAGCAACAGATGTCAACTGTGATAAGATGATTGACAGCAGTTTAAACAGTTACAGGATGCTCGTAACTAAGCAACAGATGTTAACTGTGATGAGATGATTGACAGGTCAGTTTAAACAGTTACAGGATGCTCGTAACTAAGCAACAGATGTTAACTGTGATAAGATGATTGACAGCAGTTTAAACAGTTACAGGATGCTCGTAACTAAGCAACAGATGTTAACTGTGACAAGATGATTGACAGCAGTTTAAACAGTTACAGGATGCTCGTAACTAAGCAACAGATGTTAACTGTGACAAGATGATTGACAGCAGTTTAAACAGTTACAGGATGCTCGTAACTAAGCAACAGATGTTAACTGTGATAAGATGATTGACAGCAGTTTAAACAGTGACAGGATGCTCGTAACTAAGCAACAGATGTTAACTGTGACAAGATGATTGACAGCAGTTTAAACAGTTACAGGATGCTCGTAACTAAGCAACAGATGTTAACTGTGATAAGATGATTGACAGCAGTTTAAACAGTTACAGGATGCTCGTAACTAAGCAACAGATGTTAACTGTGATAAGATGATTGACAGCAGTTTAAACAGTTACAGGATGCTCGTAACTAAGCAACAGATGTTAACTGTGATAAGATGATTGACAGCAGTTTAAACAGTTACAGGATGCTCGTAACTAAGCAACAGAACGTCCGTTAAAGAAGCAGCTATGACGAAGTAGTATGTCCCAAAGCTTGCCTACTATTCTGCTACATACTCAAAAGTATGTACTTTTTATTCACAAAAAGAGTACATACTTTTAGGGCATAGTATAATTAGGCGAATTGGGACGCAGCAAAAGTAACATAATTAGTTACTCTTTTAAGGGAGTAACGCAACATTGTAACGCATTACTTTTAAAAGTAACATTGCAACACTGCTGTGATTGTGCTGTTTTCTGAAGGATTCTTCGGGACCGATCCTTCGCCAGGACCAGCGATGTGGACTGGGGTACGTAGCAATATAATCAACTAATGGTAAATAAAGATCAGGGCACATTATATCTCACCACTAAGAGTTCTCCTAATTAGCAGTGAAAGATTTATCTAAGAGTTTTCTCTTAAAAGCTCTTCACAAAGCTGCTGAGACACACTTGTATTGAAGAATAGAGAGAAGTCTTGAGATCAGAGTAAAGGGGGCGGGGCTTACCTCGTTGCTATGGGTGATGTCAGCATGCTTATTAACTATGCACACAGTGATTGGTTGATAGTCTCTGTCAGAGAGTTATTCATAGAACATGATATTATGTTGCCATATTCAAATAAAAAATGTAAAATGCATGCTGTCACTAATTAAACAAGTATATGTTCAGCTAATTGTCAGCATCTTACATGTGTGCTTCTCGTAAACAATTAGCGGATATGCAAATGTGTCCCTGGAGCACAAAAGCAGTCATAAGTAACAGGTATATTTGTAGCAATAGACAACAATACATTGTATGGCTCAAAATTATCATTTTTCTTTAATGCCAAAAATCATTAGGATATTAAGATCATGTTCCATGAAGATATTTAGTAAATCTCCTACCGTAAATATATCAAAACTTAATTTTTGATTAGTAATATGCATTGCTAAGAACTTCATTTGAACAACTTTAAAGATGATTTTCTCAATATTTAGATTTTTTTGCACCCTCAGATTCCAGATTTACAAATATTGTCCTATCATAACAAACCACACATCAATGTACAGCTATTTATTCAGCTTTCAGATGATGCATAAATCTAAATTTCACAAAATTGACATTTATGACTGGTTTTGTGGTCCAGGGACACATATAAACAGTCTTTTAATTAGAGTAGAATAATCAGTAATACATGCAAACGTAAAAGAAAACCAAACTGGACTCAAGAACATCTGTTAGTTCTTCTCCAGCTGATTAATGAAAACAAGGATATAATCAAAGGAATATTTAGAGTTGAGATAACCTCCAAAAACAAAGATTCCTTTATAAAAGCTCATTATCATCAAATGTTTCTAAACTGCAAAAAATGATTCTCTTACTTAGTGTTTTTGTCTTGTTTTCTAGTATAAATATCTAAACATTCTTGAATCAAGATTCACAAGTAAAATGACTTGAGGTTTTAAGTCTTGTTTTCTTTAAAAAATATAAAATTTGTGTTAGTTTTTGCTTAAAACAAGCAAAAATATCTGCTAATGGAGTAATAAAGATAATCTTGTTTAGTCTTTGAATTAAGATTATTTTTATTACTCCATTAGCAGATTTTTTTGCTTGTTTTAAGCAAAAACTAACACAAATTTTATATTTTTTAAAGAAAACAAGACTTAATATCTTAAGTCACTTGTACAGTAAATGCATCTTGATTCAAGAATGTTTAGATGTTTATACTAGAAAACAAGACAAAAACACTAAGAGAATATTTTTTTTGCCAGAAACAGCTATTTTAGGATGGTTTGTGTCTTAGGACTCCTAACGTTTCACAGATTTAGAAGCTAGTTTTAGTGTTAAAACACTGTGAAATAGTCTTAGAGCACTAATGTAGGAGTCCTAAATTACTGACACACCTAAGATTTTCTCCTAAATCTGCGAGTGCTTTTATGCTGAAGATGTTTAGTGATTCTCCCTCCGTTGTGTCTCAGACCTGATTCAGCGGGTGCACCTGCGGGGGTCCTTCCTCGTCACGCGGGCCGCCTGGAACCACATGAAGAAGCAGAAGTTTGGGAGGTGTGTGCAGATCTGTGAAAGCCGTCTGTGTTTCTCTCCAGCCGATGCTCACGGCTCTCGACTCTGTCCTCAGGATCATCATGACGTCGTCCGCAGCAGGGATCTACGGGAACTTCGGCCAGGCCAACTACAGCACGGCCAAGCTGGGTCTGCTGGGGCTGTCCAACACGCTGGCCATCGAAGGACTGAAGTACAACATCCACTGCAACACGGTCGCTCCGACCGCAGGATCCCGCCTGACCGAGACCGTCATGCCTCCAGGTTCAACATCTCTCAAACACCACTACAACACCACAGTCTTAAGCTTTTTTCAGCCAATGGGGTAAGCAAAATAATCTTGTCTAGCCTTTGAATTAAGATGATTTTTATTACCCCATTGGTAGATATTTTGGCTTGTTTTAAGGAAAAACTAACAATTTTTATTTATTTTTTACAGAAAACAAGATTTAATATTTTAAATAATTTCACTTGTACAGTAAATGCATCTTGATTCAAGAATGTTTAGATATTTATACTAGAAAACAAGATGAAAATACTAAGTAAGACGATCATTTTTTGCAATGTGTAATTATATTCTGTATTTTACACATCTAAAATGCTTTGGCAATACTGTAACACATCTCTCTCTTTCTCTCTCTCAGTATATCTCTCTCTCAGTATATCTCTCTCTCAGTATCTCTCTCTCTCTCAGTATCTCTCTCTCTCTCTCTCTCTCAGTATCTCTCTCTCTCTCTCTCTCTCTCTCTCTCAGTATCTCTCTCTCTCTCAGTATCTCTCTCTCTCTCAGTATCTCTCTCTCTCTCAGTATCTCTCTCTCTCTCTCTCTCAGTATCTCTCTCTCTCTCTCTCAGTATCTCTCTCTCTCTCTCTCTCAGTATCTCTCTCTCTCTCTCAGTATCTCTCTCTCTCTCAGTATCTCTCTCTCTCTCAGTATCTCTCTCTCTCTCTCTCAGTATCACTCTCTCTTTCTCAGTATCTCTCTCTCTTTCTCAGTATCTCTCTCTCTCTGTATCTCTCTCTCTCAGTATCTCTCTCTCTCTTTCTCAGTATCTCTCTCTCTCTCTCAGTATCTCTCTCTCTCTCTCTCTCTCAGTATCTCTCTCTCTCTCTCTCTTTCTCAGTATCTCTCTGTCTCTCTCTCTCTCTCTCTCGTTGCTTTATTGGCATGACATTTGTGTTATAATATTGCCAAAGCATTTTAGACGTGCAAAATACAGAATATAATTACACCACAAAACAATAAAGGAGACAATAAGTGAGCAATAAATGAGAGAAAAGGAATAAATACAATAAATTAAAAATAACAACAGCAGACAGTCTTTCTATTATAATAATTACAATTATATACAATGAAGAATATGTCAAATAAAGGACATGAATACACTGAATTAACTGTCGTATGGTTTATACATATTTTGCATCTCATCCTCTCTGAGTTTATAGCGTACAGTCATTTAGAGAAAACATAAACAATTCAATGCTTCAAATTGTGTAAAGAATATTTGCCTGTAGTGGTGTATTTGTGGCAGACGAGAAGAAAGTGTTTCTCATCCTCTCTTTGATTTAACCTGTTAATAATGATATTTCCAACTTAAACTGTTATAAATGTTGAATGCTTTGGAGCACTGGCTTAAGGTCGGTCTCTTTTTAAAGAAGACACGTGGCAGATTATTGTAGAAGTGAAAAAAGTTATACAAATTATATATAAAAAAAGTTATGGAAGTTTAAGTTTATTAAAATATAAAATTTAAAAATTTATTTTATATAAAAATTTTTTTTACAAAAAATGTTTTGCTAGAAAATCAAGTTATGCTCTAAATTTGAGGTTGATATCTAAAAATAAAAAAAAAAAATTTTTTTTTTTTTTTTTAACTTTTACATTTTTTTCTCAATAAATAGAATGGATGTTATCTTTTGAACACTCTTCATGAATATGAATGAATTTTTCATGATTTTATATATGTATCACTATTTCAAAGTAAAGCTCAGAACTCGCTCTCTGACTCTGACGAGTACTCTTCTTACAAATTAATAAATTACAGTTGCTCTGTGAAATATTTCAAACATCAGTCACCAAATATGAAAACTAGAGTCTTTAAGCTTTCAAACGAGATATAGTTTGTCAAGATTGCTTTAGGTTCAGACTAAGATATTACTGTTTAAAACAGATTAAGTCACAGTGTTTGCATAGTCGCTGTTCTCTAAGAATCCAGGTTTTTTTATGTCTTCTCTATTGTAAGTCGTGGTCACCGAGACGATATTTTGAAAGGATTTGTCTTTCTTTTAATTGTTTGATTGATAAGTAATTTGCCAATTTGGTGGTTCTATACAGGGCTGAATAACACTAGAGTTTGATTTGGAGGTCAAATTAGTTTCATCATAATCATACTTTATATTTTTGTCTCTCTGTCAGATCTGGTGCAGTCTCTGAAGGCGGAGTACGTGGCGCCGCTGGTGCTGTGGTTGTGTCATGAAGCGTGTCAGGAGAACGGAGGGCTGTTTGAGGTGTGCAGACGCTCCTGATGCTAGGCTCGGGTTTGATTTCAAGGGAATGCATGGACCGAATGAACGTATACTGTACCTTGAATGCAGTAGTTGCAGTTTAGATAACAGCATCTGATCAATGCATACATGCAAATGTGTTTATTCTGAGCTGCTGTTTGTGTTTTAGGTCGGCGCCGGATGGATCGGGAAATGTAAGTTCTGCTGAACCTGATGATCTCTGTGGGAGAAGATCCACATCAGCAATGGAAATAATCCATGACTCACTCTTATGCACACTATATATATATACATACACTATATAGACAAAAGTATTGGCACCCCCTTCTTTAGAACAGAAAAATGCACTTCCAAATCTGTGGCAGCAACGATTGGAACATAATTCGCGTATTTAAAAATTGTATTTCATCTCTGCTGCAACAGTTTTGTAAGTGTCTAAAATGACTGAACCCATATGTACAAGTCATTGGTGTTTGGTGATGAGTTTTTGTCTCAAGGTCTGCATTTACAGTCACACCAGAGGTGTTAAACTGGGATTAGGACTTGGTTTTATGCAGACCAGTCAAGTTCTTCCACACTGACTCAATCAATCATTTTCTTTTTGAACCTTGTCTTATACACAGAGACATTGTCATGTTAGAATAGAAAAGAGTCCAAACTGTTGCTATAATATTAGAAGCACACAATTTCCTAGAATATCATTATATGCTTTAACATTAAGATTTGTACTCATAGAAATTACTAAAGTAGTCAAACCTGTTCATTAGAAGGGGTGCCAATACTTTTGGCAATATAGTGTGTGTGTGTATATATGTGACCCTGGAGCACAAAACCAGTCGTGTGTCAATTTTTCGAAATTGAGATTTATGCATCATCTGAAATCTGAATAAATAGCTTTCCATTGATGTATGGTTTGTTATGATAGGATAATATTTGAAAATCTGGAATCTGAGGGTGCAAAAAAATCTACATATTGAGAAAATCACCTTTAAAGTTGTTCAAATGAAGTTCTTAGCAATGCATATTACTAATCAAAAATTAAGTTTTCATATATTTACGATAGCAAATGTACAAAATATCTTCATGGAACATGATCTTAATATCCTAATGATTTTTGGCATAAAAGAAAAATGGATAATTTTGAGCCATACAGTGTATTGTTGTCTATTGCTACAAATAAACCCGAGCTTCTTGTGCTGTCCTGCAGTGCGCTGGGAGAGGAGTCTGGGCCGAACCGTGCGGCAGAAGAACAGGAGCATGACGCCGGAGGCTGTTCGAGACGCTTGGAGCGAGATCTGTGACTTTACTGACGCCAGCAAACCCGGCAGCATCCAGGGTAAACCACACTCACTGTTACAGCTCGTTAGGACACAAACGCTGAGTGCTTCAGCCTCGTTAGTGCACATCAGAGATAATTACCATACTCTCTGTGTTTGATGAAGAGTCGCTGCAGACGCTGGTGGAGGTTCTGTCCGGAGTGGAAGATGAACGAGGGATTGGAGCCAATCCGACCGGAGCATCAAACCCTGTGAGAACATACACTGAAGAACACTGTGTTCCTCCTCACTAATTACTGTTACTGTCCCGCTGAACATCTGAACAGCCTTAAATCACTGGAGATACTAAACGTGCTCATCCTCAGATCATACCAGATCAGGATGAGTTTGTTTCTTCATCAGGTTTGTAGAAATGCATCAGTGTCTCAGCAATGGATGCTCTGCAGTGAATGGGTGCCGTCAGAATGAGAGTCTGATAAAAACATCACAATAATCCACAGCACTCCAGTCCATCAGTTAACATCTGGAGAAGACAAAAGATGAAACAAATCCAGCATTAAGACGTTTATAACTCAAATATGAGTCCATAATAATCCATAATAACTCTTCCTCAGTGAAAAGTGTTCTGGTCTGAATCAGGAGAGAAATCTGCATCAGATCAAAACAGCTCTAAACTAATATGTGTCTGGATTTTGATGAGAGAGACAACAGCAGATGCACTTTATCACTGAGGAAGAGTTATTATGGATTATGACTCTATGGTATTTGAGTTATAAACGTCTTAATGCTGGATTAGTTTCATCTTTTGTCTTCTCCAGATGTTAACTGATGGACTGGAGTGCTGAGGATTATTGTGATGTTTTTATCAGACTCTCATTCTGACGGCACCCATTCACTGCAGAGCATCCATTGCTGAGACACTGATGCAGTGATGCATTTCTACAAACCTGATGAAGAAACAAACCTGATCTCTGATGGTCTTAAATCATAATAAGTAATCTTGATGTTTAGATATTGGTAAGACATAACTATTATGGAAAAGCATCAGTATTGTCCAGTTTCTGGTAGGCTCTTGTATAAGATTGTGTATGTTGTTGTGTTGGTCAGTCGCTGGCTGTGGGACAGACGCTGCCGGAGACGAGCTTCTCTTACACACACATGAACTGTATTCTGTACGCTCTGGGAGTGGGGATGTCCAGCAGAGAGCCTGACCACCTCAAGTTCCTCTACGAAGGCCACGAGGACTTCAGCTGTCTTCCTACGTTTGGAGTGATTCCGGCTCAGAGCGCCATGACAGGCCTCGGCAGCATCCCAGGCCTCGACATCGACTTCACCAGGGTAAACATACATCATCTGTCAGTCACATGTTGATCCGAGTGTGTGTGAGTGACCGGTGTGTGTGTGTGTGTGTGTTGCAGCTGCTGCATGGAGAGCAGTATCTGGAGATGTTCAGACCGCTGCCCACCTCAGGTGACCACCGCAAACACAGTGTATCTGCTCATGTTGTCTGGACGCTGAAGATGTTTCTGTCTCCTCAGGGACTCTGACGTCTCGGGCCACCGTGGCTGATGTGCTGGATAAAGGGTCAGGGATGGTCATCCTGCTGGACGGTGAGTTATAGACCAGCTTCCAGCAGTTTAACAGGATCGACATCAAAAGATTGGAGTCGGCAAGATTTCTGCTCACCGAGGCTGCGTTTATTTGATCAAAAATACTGTAAAAATATGAAATATTATTATAATGTAAAACAGCTGTTTTCTATGTGAATATGTGTTAAACTGTAATTTATTTCTGTGATCAAAGCTGTATTTTCAGCATCATTACTGCAGTCTTCAGTGTCACATGATCTTCAGAAATCATAATAATATGCTGCTCAAGAAACATTTCTGATTATTATCAATGTTGTGCTGCACAATATGAGTCTCTTACTTAGTGTTTCTGTCTTGTTTTCTAGAATAAATATAATAAAATATTGAATCAAGATGTATTTACTGTACAAGACTTATATCTTAAATCATTTCACTTGTACAGTAAATGCATCTTGATTCAATATTTTATTATATTTATTCTAGAAAACAAGACAAAAACACTAAGTAAGACTCATATTTTGCAGTGTGGAAACTGCAGCACAATATTTTTGTGGAAATTGCTATTTTTATTAGATTCACAGATTAATATAAAGTTCAAAAGAACATAATTTCTTTAAAATAAAAAGCTTTTGTAACATAAATCGGTAACACTTTACAATAAGGTTCATTAGTTATGAACTAAGACTTCTACAGCATTTATTAATCATAGTTAATGTTAATTTCAGCATTTATTAATGCATTATTAAAATCAGAAGTTGTGTTTGTTAACATTAGTTAATGCAACATGAACAACTGTAACTAACATTAATAATGCATTGTTTGTTCATGTTAGTTAATACATTAATAAATGACATCTTATTGTACAGTGTTGTCCGTTAATCTTTCCGGACGCTCTTGATTGATTGAATGCGTCTCCTTGATGAAGTATTAATCTCTGGTGAACTGTGTTTGTATCTCAGTTCATACGTACAGCGAGCGTGAGCTGGTGTGTTATAATCAGTTCTCGGTGTTCGTTGTCGGCTCTGGAGGATTCGGAGGGAAGCGGACGTCCCAGAAGGCTGTGGTGAATCAAACACTGCTCTCATAAAACACACGTAACACCTGCAGATGGATTGAGTTATTAATGAGTGATTACTGTTTCAGGTCACGGCTGCTCTTCCAGACAGAGCTCCAGACGCTGTGATTGTGGAGCAGACATCTAGAGATCAGGTGACACTCGCTGTAATGCTCCTGGAGCTACACTACTGTTCATCTTCTTAAAGAAATTAATACTTTTATTCATCAAGGATGCATTGAATTGATCAAAAGCAGTCATGAGTAACACAGGTATATTTGTAGCAATAGACAACAATACATTGTATGAGTCAAAATTATAGATTTTTCTTTTATGCCAAAAATCATTAGGATATTAAGATCATGTTACATGAAGATATTCCTTCCGTAAATATATCAAAACATAATTATTGATTAGTAATATGCATTGCTAAGACTTCATTTGAACAACTTTAAAGATGATTTTCTCAATATTTAGATTTTTTTGCACCCTCAGATTCCAGATTTACAAATATTGTCCTATCATAACAAACCATATATCAATGGAAAGCTATTTACTCAGCTTTCAATTTTACAAAATTGACACTTATGAGTGGTTTTGTGCTCCTGGGTCACATTTATAATGTTACAAAAGATTTATATTTCATATAAATGCTGTTCTTTTGAACTTTCTGTTCATCTTTGAATCCTGAAAAATAAAATACATCATAGTTTCCTCAAAAATATTGTGCAGCACAACTGTTTTCAACATTAATAATAATCAGAAATGTGTCTTGAGCAGCTTATTATTATGATTTCTGAAGATCATGTGACTCTGAAGACTGCAGTAATGATGCTGAAAATACAGCTTTGATCACAGAAATAAATTACAGTTTAACACATATTCACATAGAAAACAGCTGATTTACATTATAATAATATTTCAGATTTTTACTGCATTTTTGATCAAATAAATGCAGCTTTGATGAGCAGAAGACACTTCTTTCAGAAACAATTCAAAGCTTTTGACAGTAGTGTGTGTGTGTGTGTGTGTGTGTGTTATACGTTGATGTGTGTGTGTGTGTTATATGTTGATGTGTGTGTGTGTTATATGTTGATGTGTGTGTTATATGTTGATGTGTGCGTGTTATATGTTGATGTGTGCGTGTGTTATATGTTGATGTGTGTGTGTGTGTTATACGTTGGTGTGTGTGTGTGTGTGTGTGTTATATGTTGGTGTGTGTGTGTGTGTGTTATATGTTGATGTGGATGTGTGTGTTATATGTTGATGTGTGTGTGTTATATTGATGTGTGTGTGTTATATGTTGGTGTGTGTGTGTGTTATATGTTGATGTGTGTGTGTGTGTTATATATTGATGTGTGTGTTATATTGATGTGTGTGTTATGTGTGTGTGTGTGTTATATTGATGTGTGTGTGTGTGTGTGTGTGTGTTCAGGCGGCTCTGTACAGACTGAGCGGTGACTGGAACCCGCTGCACATCGACCCCAGTTTCGCGGCGATGGGAGGTAAAGACGCTCTTTAACAGGAAGCGTGTCATTTTGTGGCTGTTAAAATATTCCAGTTTAATATGCAGTCAACCAATGGAGTGAGTTTGGGGGCGGGACTGTTTGAAAACATCAACTTTTAAACCGCTTGTGATTGTTGAAGCTTGATGTTGAAATGATCCTCAGGATTCGAGTCTCCCATCCTGCACGGCCTGTGTTCGTTTGGCTTCGCCGCTCGTCACGTTCTGAAGCAGTACGCAGGGAACGACGTGTCCAGATTCAAGTCCATCAAGGTAAAGCAGCACCGAGACGAGACGGGGTTCGACTTTAATGACTAGGGCTGTCAATAGAACCTGTTTATTTGGGTCTATTAGAAGTCTATTAGAATGCAGTTATATGAGCCTAAAATTATCTGATGAGTTCATACAAATAGGCTCATTTCTCTATGAATTCAGTTGATTTTTCTGAACCCGTTGGCAGATATATGATAAACTCACTTCATTTTGATCAATATTTCTCTTATATTGATATGATATGGTGTAGTTTAGCAATATCACACCAGCAAGAGTGCTGTTTCTCCCCAATATCTGCACCACTGCAAATGAGACGTTAATATTGTGTTTTAGATTCAATATTGGCTGTTTTTGCTCACTTTCACAAATTAAAATAATTCCAATCAAAGCCACAGCAGAACTGTTGAGTGTCACCGAGAAACACACAGCGGTGATTCATTACTGAATTAGTCCACGGCTTTGAATGAATCAAGTGAGTCAATGATTCAGTGACTTGTTCATAAAGGCAGTCACTTGTATAATTTCTGAATGAATCAGTCGTTTGAACGAATCAAGTGAGTCAATGATTCAGTGACTCGTTCTTAAAGGCAGTCACTTGTATCATTTCTGAATGAATCAGTCGTTTGAACGAATCAAGTGAGTCAGTGATTCAGTGAATCATTCTTAAAGGCAGTCACTTGTATCATTTCTGAATGAATCAGTCGTTTGAACGAATCGAGTGAGTCAATGATTCAGTGACTCATTCTTAAAGGCAGTCACTTGTATAATTTCTGAATGAATCAGTCGTTTGAACGAATCGAGTGAGTCAATGATTCAGTGACTCGTTCATAAAGGCAGTCACTTGTATCATTTCTGAATGAATCAGTCGTTTGAACGAATCAAGTGAGTCAGTGATTCAGTGACTCGTTCTTAAAGGCAGTCACTTGTATCATTTCTGAATGAATCAAGTGATTCAGTGACTCGTTCTTAAAGGCAGTCACTTGTATAATTTCTGAATGAATCAGTCGTTTAAACGAATCAAGTGAGTTAGTGATTCAGTGAATCGTTCTTAAAGGCAGTCACTTGTATCATTTCTGAATGAATCAGTCGTTTGAACGAATCAAGTGAGTTAGTGATTCAGTGAATCGTTCTTAAAGGCAGTCACTTGCATCATTTCTGAATGAATCAGTCGTTTGAACAAATCAAGTGAGTCAGTGATTCAGTGACTCGTTCTTAAAGGCAGTCACTTGCATCATTTCTGAATGAATCAGTCGTTTGAACGAATCAAGTGAGTCAGTGATTCAGTGACTCGTTCTTAAAGGCAGTCACTTGTATCATTTCTGAATGAATCAGTCTTTTGAACGAATCAAGTGAGTCAGTGATTCAGTGACTCGTTCTTAAAGGCAGTCACTTGTATCATTTCTGAATGAATCAGTCTTTTGAACGAATCAAGTGAGTCAATGATTCAGTGACTCGTTCTTAAAGGCAGTCACTTGTATTATTTCTGAATGAATCAGTCGTTTGAACGAATCAAGTGAGTCAATGATTCAGTGACTCGTTCTTAAAGGCAGTCACTTGTATCATTTCTGAATGAATCAGTCGTTTGAACGAATCAAGTGAGTCAGTGATTCAGTGAATCATTCTTAAAGGCAGTCACTTGTATCATTTCTGAATGAATCAGTCGTTTGAACGAATCGAGTGAGTCAATGATTCAGTGACTCATTCTTAAAGGCAGTCACTTGTATAATTTCTGAATGAATCAGTCGTTTGAACGAATCGAGTGAGTCAATGATTCAGTGACTCGTTCATAAAGGCAGTCACTTGTATCATTTCTGAATGAATCAGTCGTTTGAACGAATCAAGTGAGTCAGTGATTCAGTGACTCGTTCTTAAAGGCAGTCACTTGTATCATTTCTGAATGAATCAAGTGATTCAGTGACTCGTTCTTAAAGGCAGTCACTTGTATAATTTCTGAATGAATCAGTCGTTTAAACGAATCAAGTGAGTTAGTGATTCAGTGAATCGTTCTTAAAGGCAGTCACTTGTATCATTTCTGAATGAATCAGTCGTTTGAACGAATCAAGTGAGTTAGTGATTCAGTGAATCGTTCTTAAAGGCAGTCACTTGCATCATTTCTGAATGAATCAGTCGTTTGAACAAATCAAGTGAGTCAGTGATTCAGTGACTCGTTCTTAAAGGCAGTCACTTGCATCATTTCTGAATGAATCAGTCGTTTGAACGAATCAAGTGAGTCAGTGATTCAGTGACTCGTTCTTAAAGGCAGTCACTTGCATCATTTCTGAATGAATCGGTCGTTTGAACGAATCAAGTGAGTCAGTGATTCAGTGACTCGTTCTTAAAGGCAGTCACTTGCATCATTTCTGAATGAATCGGTCGTTTGAACGAATCAAGTGAGTCAGTGATTCAGTGACTCGTTCTTAAAGGCAGTCACTTGCATCATTTCTGAATGAATCGGTCGTTTGAACGAATCAAGTGAGTCAATGATTCAGTGACTCGTTCTTAAAGGCAGTCACTTGTATCATTTCTGAATGAATCAGTCGTTTGAACGAATCAAGTGAGTCAGTGATTCAGTGAATCATTCTTAAAGGCAGTCACTTGTATCATTTCTGAATGAATCAGTCGTTTGAACGAATCGAGTGAGTCAATGATTCAGTGACTCATTCTTAAAGGCAGTCACTTGTATAATTTCTGAATGAATCAGTCGTTTGAACGAATCGAGTGAGTCAATGATTCAGTGACTCGTTCATAAAGGCAGTCACTTGCATCATTTCTGAATGAATCGGTCGTTTGAACGAATCAAGTGAGTCAGTGATTCAGTGACTCGTTCTTAAAGGCAGTCACTTGCATCATTTCTGAATGAATCAGTCGTTTGAACAAATCAAGTGAGTCAGTGATTCAGTGACTCGTTCTTAAAGGCAGTCACTTGCATCATTTCTGAATGAATCAGTCGTTTGAACAAATCAAGTGAGTCAGTGATTCAGTGACTCGTTCTTAAAGGCAGTCACTTGCATCATTTCTGAATGAATCAGTCTTTTAAACGAATCAAGTGAGTCAGTGATTCAGTGACTCGTTCTTAAAGGCAGTCACTTGCATCATTTCTGAATGAATCAGTCGTTTGAACGAATCAAGTGAGTCAGTGATTCAGTGACTCGTTCTTAAAGGCAGTCACTTGCATCATTTCTGAATGAATCAGTCGTTTGAACGAATCAAGTGAGTCAGTGATTCAGTGACTCGTTCTTAAAGGCAGTCACTTGCATCATTTCTGAATGAATCGGTCGTTTGAACGAATCAAGTGAGTCAGTGATTCAGTGACTCGTTCTTAAAGGCAGTCACTTGCATCATTTCTGAATGAATCGGTCGTTTGAACGAATCAAGTGAGTCAGTGATTCAGTGACTCGTTCTTAAAGGCAGTCACTTGCATCATTTCTGAATGAATCGGTCGTTTGAACGAATCAAGTGAGTCAGTGATTCAGTGACTTGTTCTTAAAGGCAGTCACTTGCATCATTTCTGAATGAATCAGTCGTTTGAACGAATCAAGTGAGTCAGTGATTCAGTGACTCGTTCTTAAAGGCAGTCACTTGCATCATTTCTGAATGAATCAGTCGTTTGAACAAATCAAGTGAGTCAGTGATTCAGTGACTCGTTCTTAAAGGCAGTCACTTGCATCATTTCTGAATGAATCAGTCTTTTAAACGAATCAAGTGAGTCAGTGATTCAGTGACTCGTTCTTAAAGGCAGACACGTATCATTTCTGAATGAATCAGTCGTTTGAATGAATCAAGTGAGTCAGTGATTCAGTGACTCGTTCTTAAAGGCAGACACGTATCATTTCTGAATGAATCAGTTGTTTGAACGAATCAAGTGAGTCAGTGACTCGTTCTTAAAGGCAGTCACTTGCATCATTTCTGAATGAATCAGTCGTTTGAACGAATCAAGTGAGTCAGTGATTCAGTGACTCGTTCTTAAAGGCAGTCACTTGCATCATTTCTGAATGAATCAGTCTTTTAAACGAATCAGTTGAATGAATGATTTAATGATTCACTCATTAAGACAGGAACTCGCTGCCATATACCGGCACCTTAGTTTCATATTTACAGTATCATTTAAATTCATCTACATTTCACTACTGATTATACCCTGTATGATTGTGTATGTGACAAATAAACCTTGAACCTTGAACCTTGAACCTTCAATGCTTTTCTCATTTATCACAATAATGACTTTAAGTGATCTTATGGGTCTAAACTGATGTGATTAAGTGAATAACCCCGATCTGTGCTTCAGGTGCGCTTCGTGAAGCCCGTGTATCCGGGACAGTCTCTACAGACGGAGATGTGGAAGGAAGAGAACAGAATTCACATCCAGTGCAAGGTGAGGACGCGCTCGCTCTCCCAGAATGCACTGGGGCCAGAGTTGTGTTCTGTGAGTGAAGTTGTGGTGTTCTAGGTCAAGGAATCGGGCGATGTGGTGCTGTCTGGAGCGTATATAGATCTACACACGGAAGCGTCGGTCAGCGCCGAGCCGCCGCAGGCACGTCTCTCTCACGATTAACACCATCTGTGCTCAGACCCGCTCCGAGCTGACCCTGATGATGATGATGATGTGTTCGTTCACAGACCGGCGACGGCCTGCAGAGCGACCTGGTGTTCACTGAGATCGGACGCAGGATCAGAGACGCGGGGGACGAGCTGGTGAAGAAGGTCAACGCTGTGTTCGGATGGGAGATCAGCAAAGACGGCCGAACCGTCCGAGAGTGGAGTGAGTGACGGACACGACATCATCAGCAAAAAACACTCTCTTACTCAGAGTTTAGTGTTGTTTTAGTGTACAAACATCTAAACATTCTTGAATCAAGATGAGTTTACTGTACAAGTGACATGATTTAAGATATTAACTCTTGTTTTCTGTAAAAAAACAACAACGTTTTGGTTTAAAACAAGCAGAAATATCTGCTGATGAGGCGAGAAACGTAATCTTGTTTAGTCTTTGAATTAAGATGATTTTTCTGACCTCATTAGCAGATATTTCTGCTTGTTTTAATGATAAACTCGGTTCATTTTGATCAATATTTCAGAAAACAAGACATTTTGCTTCTCGAGTAAGTGATTATCTTGATTTAAGATCGCTTGTTATTGTAATCTAGAAGGTATTTTTTATAAAACCAAAACTATGTATTGTGAAAAGTGTAAATTTGTACTGGAGAACTAAATAACTTAAGATAGTAATTCTGGTTTTCTGACAAAAAAAAAAAATACCATACAAAATACACAGTATTTATTTATGTATTTTTAATGAGTTTATGCTTAAAACAAGAAAAAAGGTCAGAAAAGGGGTCAGAAAAATGACCTTAATTCAAAAGAAAATCGAGATTATTTCTCTGACCTCATTAACAGGTTTGTTCTTGTTTTTAAGCATTAATTACTTAATTTTGATACATTTTTCAGTAAACAAGACTTCATATCTTTATGCATTTTGTTTCTCAAGTAAATATGTTTCTTACATCTTTTTCAAATTTAAACACTTTCAAGCTTTTCTGCCGATGGAGTAAAATAAATCATCTTAATTCAACTTCATTAGCAGATATTTCTGCTTGTTTGAAGCAAAAACAAACTTTTTTTTTTTGAAAACAAGACTTAATATCTTAAATCATGTCACTTGTACAGTAAATGCATCTTGATTCAAGAATGTTTAGATATTATTCTAGAAAACAACACTAAGTAAGAGAGTGATATTTTTCAGTGCACTGACTCAGATGATGTGTCTGTCCTGCAGCCATGGATCTGAAGACGGGCCGAGGATCTCTGCACAGAGGAGCATCTAAAGCTGACGTGACCTTCTCCGTCTCAGACGAGGACTTCATGGAGGTGGTGCTGGGCAAACTCAACCCTCAGCAGGTGCTGCGTCTCTCTCTTCTGCCGCCGCGCTCGTCCTGATCATCCCGGGGGGGTCGGGGGGGGGACAAGACCCCCCCTCGCTGAGGGTTGCCCCCCCTAAAAATATGATTAAAAAACATGCTGTGTATTGTAAATAATGTTTTATACTTAAAATAATTGTGTAAGAAGTAAAACAGCATAAACGCAAACGGGGCACATTTTGAGTCCCCCCTCCCTTACCTCACAGTGCTTTGGTCCAAATGCGTTCCTCTTTTATATCACACAAGTCCAGTGAGAAAGAACAAGCCTCGGTATAGTTGTGGAACTCCAGTAAGGCTGTCAATTAACATCGGATGAAGTGATTATTTCCTCTTTGCGAGAGCAGCGTGTTTTTGAAAATCTGCGTGCGAGGGAAGAGATTCGCGCTCGCGCATTATATTAAGACAGCGGCTATTTGCACTAAGTGTAAATAGCGATAGAGGCTTTGCACTAAGTGCAATCTATTTTCACTGTTAGGATGTTCTGCTATTTATACTACTTATTGCAAATAGTGGCAATTATCTGCACCTCAGTATTGTAGTACATTATAAAACAGTATGCAGTAATAACTTATTGAGTGTAAATTAACATTATAATTCAAATTATTAAATGGATACCACCTTATTCTGACAATAAAGCCCTCCCTACACCTACACTAACCGATACTTTATTTTAACATTTTTGGTTATTTCCTTCATTTTTATTGAAAATAAATGCTTTTCTGATGTGATTTGAAAAGGGAGAAAAAAAGTTTGGTAAAAGGTAGATTCGAACCCGGGACGATTGCGTCAATATGAGCTCTAGACACATTTCACCGTCTGCTCCACTCGAGCGGATGATAGTTAACAGTCTTTTGTAATGTTGAACAGATGAATCACACGTTGGTGGCGGAGTTAGTGTAAATAGACACATAGGCATGTGCTTTCGCACTCTGGACATTTGTCATTAAAATAACGCCTCAGTCTCCCTTCTGCACCAGTAACGGTAGCTTCCCTCTGTGTATACATATCCTTACAAGTACAATTTTAGCTGTATTATTTGTGTCCCCTTCAAAAACTGCTCTTGAGAAATGTTATGTATATTGTCCCCCCCCACTGTTAGATGACATTTACGCGCCTGGTCCTGATGTGTCTCTCGGTGTCTCCCGCAGGCGTTCTTCGCTGGAAAGCTGAAGGTCAAAGGGAACATCATGCTGAGCCAGAAGCTGGAGGCCGTGCTGAAGGACTACGCCAAGCTCTGAAGATCCACGCCGTCGCTCCACGCTTATAAAGAGCTGTGAACATCTGCACTGCACAAAATCATTCTCTTACTTAGTGTTGTTTTCTAGAATAAATATCTAAGCATTCTTGAATCAAGATGCATTTACTGTACAAGTGACATGATTAAAGATATTAAGTCTTGTGTTCTGAAAAAAAAAAAGTTAGTTTTTGCTTAAAACAAGCAGAAATATCTACTAATGACGTTGATTTATTTTACTCCATCGGCAGAAAAGCTTGAAAATGCTTAAATTTGAAAAAGATGTAAGAACCCTATTTACTTGAGAAACAAAATGCATAAAGAATGTATCAATTAAGTAATTAATGCTTAAAAACAAGAACAAATATGTTAATGAGGTACGAGAAAAAATCTTGATTTTCTTTGAATTAAGTTTTTTTCTTGTTTTAAGCATAAACTCATTAAAAATACATAAATACTGTGTAATTTGTATTTTATTTTTTTCAGAAAGCAAGAGATAATATCTTAAGTTATTGACTTTAAGTACAAATTTTTAAACATTTAATTCAACTCACTTTTCACAATACATATGGTTTCAGATGCACTTACTTGAGAAGCAAAATGTCTTGTTTTCTGAAATATTGATCAAAATGAACCGAGTTTATCATTAAAACAAGCAAAAATATCTGCCAATGGAGTAATAAAAATAATCTTAATTCAAAGACTAAACAAGATATTTTTTCTTGGCCCGTTTGACACATATTTTTTGCTTGTTTTAAGGAAAAACTAAAAAAAAATTAATTTTTAAAATTAAAAATTATTTTTTTTTACACAAAACAACATATCTTAAATAATTTTACTTGTACAGCAAATGCATCTTGATTCAAGAATGCTTAGATATTTATACTAGTGCTGTCAAATGATTAATCACATCCAAAATACATTTGTTTACATAATATATGAGTGTGTACTGTGTATATTTATTATGCATATATACACACACATGCATGTATATATTTTTTATATATATTAAATATATTTATAATATAAATTATATGAATATAAACATGTAAATGCATGTAAATATTTTCAAAATATATAAATGCATGTGTGTGTATTTACAAATGCATAATAAATATACACAGTACACACATATATATAATGTAAACAAAAACTTTTATTTTGGATGTGATTAATAATTTTACAGCACTAATATATACAAGACAAAAATAATTTTGTCTACATTAATCACCTCATCACTTGATTCTGATTAATTTAGATATTTCCAATAATGTTTGATACAAACGCTAATACTGTACTGATGTTTATAATAAAAGATGACAATTATTAATAAAAACCCAGCAATGAAATATGGATGTTGCATTAAGTCATTTATTTTCTCATTACATACAGTCATGTATATTACAGATCTCTTCATACTCGTTATAAAATTAGATTGATTTGCGTATATTCACATTTGAGAGGTTAAAGGGCAGAAAGCATGATCACTAGAGCCGACTCCTTACGGCGTTATATCATATCAGCAATAATCTGAGGGAAGAAATATGATTTCGCTCTGTATTCATGTCTTGTTTTCCAGAACAAATAAACCTGGAGATGCAAAATGACCTCGGATATTAATTCTTGTTTTGTGATTTTAATTATTTAATTACTTTTTTTATGGGATTATGCTTAAAATAGGTCAGAAAAATCAATGTAATTCAAAAGAAAAAAAATATTATATATATACCAGATATTTATTCTTGTTTTAAACATTAACTCACTTCATTTTGATTAATATTTCAGACTTAATATCTTAAAATTTGCATCTCCAGTAAATGATTCTTGATTTAAAGGGACAGTACACCCAAAAATGAAACTCTGTCATCATTTACTCATCCTCAAGTAGATCCAAACCTGTATGAATGTGTTTGTTCTGAACACAAAGGAAGATATTCTGAAGAATGAGGGAAACAGAGCAGTATTTTTCTCCTACTATTGAAGTCAATGGTGCCCTTTCTTCAAAATATCTTCCTTTGTGTTCAGAACAAACACATTCATACAGGTTTGGATCTACTTGAGTAAATGATGACTGATTTTCATTTTTGTGTGCACTGTCCCTTTAAGGATGTTCAGATATTTGTTCTGGAAAACAAGACAGAAATCCTGAGGAAGAGCATCATTCTCTGCATTGAAGAAGAACATCATGATCTTCATCAGATAAAAATCTCTCGAAGGAACGAATGAAGAAGAGCCGCGTTTGTGCCCGAGTCGATCGGCGGCAGGTAAAAGAAAAGCGTAAAAAATAAACCCTGAACAACGTTCCTAAAAACAAACGTCTGCAGGAGCCTCGATGATTATAAATATGCTTTATATTAACACAGAATCATTTCATCAAGCCTCGAGTTCAACTCCATATTTACACTGAAAATAAAAGTAGCTGTGATCTTCATTCCAGTTGAACTCTGAACTCGAGCGACAGCCGTGAGGTGAAGCTGATTGGTTGATTCACAAACGGAATGATGCTTCGGCTCGACACGGTTGATCTTCACACAAAATACTTCATATTCAAACGATTAACACTCGTATAACTCAGCCAAAAATCAAATACTGTCATCATTTACTCTTCCTCGGCCTCAATGAGTGTCACTAAACACTCAAGATGATGTTTTAAAGAGCGAACAGTTGACGGCACCCATTCTATACTACAGGAAAAAACATTATGGAAGTGAATGGGTGCCGTCAACCGTTAGGTCTTTAAAACATCATCTTTGGTGTTCAGCAGAAGAAAAATCCTGTGAGCATTTACTCTTTCTCGGCCTCAATGAGTGTCTTTCTTCTGCTGAACAGTTGACGGCACCCATTGACTTCTATACTACAAGAAAAAATACTATGGAAGTGAATGGGTGCCGTCAACCATTAGGTCTTTAAAACATCATCTTCAGTGTTCAGCAGAAGAAAAATCCTGTGAGCATTTTCTTTTCCTCGGCCTCAACGAGTGTCTTTCCTCTGCGAAACAGTTGACGGCACCCATTGACTTCTATACTACAGGAAAAAATACTATGGAAGTGAATGGGTACCGTGTCAAACACTTGGTCTTTAAAACATCATCTTCTGTGTTCAGCAGAAGAAAGATCCTGTGAGCATTTACTCTTTCTCGGCCTCAACGAGTGTCTTTCTTCTGCTGAACACTGAAGATGATGTTTTGAAGAGCGAACAGTTGACGGCACCCATTCACTTCCATTGTATTTTTTCTTTAAAACATCATATTTTGTATTCAGCAGAAGAAAGACACTCATTGAAGGATTTTTCTTCTGCTGAACACTGAAGATGATGTTTTGAAGAGGGAACAGTTGACGGCACCCATTGACTTCTATACTACAGGAAAAAATACTATGACAGTGAATGGGTGCCGTCAACTGTTCGCTCTTCAAAACATCATCTTCAGTGTCCAGCAGAAGAAAGACACTCGTAGAGGTTCGGAACGACATGAGGGAGAGTAAATGATGACTGTTTTTATTTTTGGGTGAACTGTTGCTTTAAAGCTCCACGGCCGAGTTCATCATCTCAGCCTATTAAATACTGCTTACTAATATACAATACCTTCCCATAGAACGATTATAACGATGACAGAATCTACCACACACATACCGTTTGACAGACACAACACAATCCAGTGGTCTGATGACGGAGACGTCCAGCTCGAGAGATGATTGGGTAGAAATATAAGGACACTTATCACTATATTGAGTCTAGAGCACGATCACAACACCGCTTAGCAACAGTTTGGCTAGTTAAGGCTTTACTGATATATAGATATATGTCAGATTAGTATGCTGCAGAAATCATACAGTGTGCTTCCGTCCCAGGATCCCTGTGTTTGGGTTGTGTCTCGTATTGCTTGTCGTACCGTGT
>CM041804.1:37249638-37254638 GCA_023376895.1 Aspiorhynchus laticeps | reverse complement strand
CTCCTCCACATCACCCTATAGTGCCATTTTGGAGAGAATCACATATGTAAACAACATATGTACACAGATATGTTGTTTACGTTCAGATCGAAGCATAAACAACATAAACAGCGTATCCGTGTACATGTTGCATACGTTGTTTAGGTATGTAATACTCTCTCAAATTTCCAAAAATTACTCACTCACTTTTAAACCTGAATGAGTTTCTTTCTTCTGTTGAACATAAATGCTATTTTGAAGAACATAAAAACTAAACATTTTCTGGTCCACAGTGACTTACATAGTATTTTTTTCCTTCTATCAAAGTCAATGTGGACCAGCAGCTGTTTGTTTACCCACATTCTTCAAAATATCTTCTTTTGTGTTCAGCACAAGAAAGAAATTAATACAGGTTTGGGACAACATGTGAGTGAGTAAATAATGACAGAAATTAAATTTAAGGGTGAACTATCCCTTTAATATCAGTTGACTGCATGTTTAGTGTACTGTCCCTTTAAGAGCTGCACGCATCTAATATACAGACATGCATCGGTTTCTCTCTCAACTGTTTACTTTCATTTTAGACATAACTAACTGAGTCTATATATGTAAACCTTGTGTGTTTTGACTGAGATAAAGATAACTTAGTTCAGTAATGAGGCGCTGTTTAGTGTGCGCACTTCAGCTGTACACGCTCAGAAAAACCGCACGTCAGAACAGCGTGTGAATGAAATGTTTAACCGGTAAGGCTTTAAAGCACATGCAAATAATGTACTTTTGTGATTGTGAATAAGTGCAGTGTCCCGTGAGAGTAACTCTACCGCTGAGGAGGCGCCAGAACTGTAACGTATAGAATGTGCGCTGTAGCACGATTTTCTTCAAAAGCAGATCGTGGAGACATTTTCATCGTCCACGATCAAAAATCATCACACAAGGCTACCGTCAACTGTTTGTTCACCAACATTCTTCAAAATATCATCTTCTGTGTTTGACATAAGAAAGAAACGACATGAGGGAGAGTAAATGCTGACAGAATGATCAGTTTTGGCTGCACTGTCCCTTTAAGAGTGTTTTATCACGTCAATGCCGAGCTGCTGTAACTCACCCTTTGACCTCGTTCTCGTTCTCGTCATCGACCCAGGTCAGGATCTGCGTGGCGAGGATGGAGGGACACGTCCAGCTCCTGGATGTCGTGGGTGGAGGCGATCACTAAACAGTTGCGATTGGCCTGGAGGACAGAGAGAAGCTGTTTTTTACGCTTCAGATCAGACACAAAAACACACAATGTCGCGTCACAGCACCCTTATTGATGGCGAACGCCGTGATGATGTCCGACCTTGTGGATGATCCGAGCTTTTCCTCCATGAAACCCAGATCGGCCTCGATCTGCAGGAGCAAGGAGAGACCACAACATCACTAACACTCGTCTCAGACGGGAACACAACGGGCTCAATGTGTTCACTGCAAAAAATCATTCTCTTACTTAGTGTTTGTGTCTTGTTTTATAGTAATATCTACATATTCTTGAATCAAGATGACTTAAGATATGATCCCTCTGTTTCACAGACAAGGCTTAAACCTAATCCCAGACTAAAATCTAAATCTGAGCTGTTTCAACTGAAAGAAACTTGCTCTGATTGATCTTAAAATATATCAGTGCCTTTATTTTGTCTCAAAATAAACACCAGTAATGTTTTTTCTTAATATTACTTAAATGTCCTAATTGAACTATGGCCTAATCCTGGCTTAGTCTAAACCGTGTCTATGAAACCAGGCCTATGTCTTGTTTTCTGTAAAAAAAAAATAAGATTTTGTTAGTTTTTGGTTGAAACAAGCATAAATATCTGCCAATGGGGCAAAAAAATAATAATCTTGTTTAGCCTTTGAATTAAGATTTTAATTTACCCCATTGGCAGATATTTATGCTTGTTTTAAGCAAAAACTAAAAATATTTTGATTATTTTTAATTTTTTTAGAAAACAAGACTTAATATACTTTTCAAGTAAACTCATCTTGATTCAAGAATGTTTAGATACTTATATTAGAAAACAAGACACAAACACTAAGTAAGAGACTCATATTTTTGCAGTGTTCTGACGAGGGATGCGACGATGCACGATTAAATCGTCGATAAAAATATGTGAGATGTTAAAGGAATCGCGATACAGTTGGTTTATATGTAAGGGACAATGTACATCCAGCTGGATGTACATTATCCTGCTTATTACATGGCTACTTGCCACAAAACTAAATAATTAGACAAAATATTGATTTGACTAGGGCTGTTAAATAAAAATTCGAATTTCGAATATTCGTAGAATTAAAAACAAAATTAAACTTTCGAATGCAAAAACACTTAAATTTTTTGGTGTGCATCAGGCTGCTAATCAGTGGAGCACGAGATGCGATGATGATGTATTTGAATGAATGTGAATAAAACTGGCTCATTTATCCTGACTAGGGATGCAACGATATATGATAAAAATATATGTGGCGATTCAAGTCAGCTGAGATGTTAAACGAATTGCAATACAGCTGTGGGTTTATGCGTCTCTGAAGGGAACTGACTGTCTTCAGAAAAGTTTAGATGGTGTTTTCTTGTCATCTGGTCAATGCATATTAAAGTGGCAGCGCTGATGTGTTTACAGTCTCATTCAGCTCGTCTGCTGTTTCTGTTTCATACAGATATGATTTATATAGTACAGTTTCACAAAGCTGAAGTCAGGCCATTCTGTTTTGCTTCAAATTTGGAAATTATACAATCTAATTTAAATCAGAAACTGCTCGTGCTGCAGTGTTTGCCTCTAATTTCAAATGAGGCAAAGCCTCAGTTTGTTCATATGAAGAGATTTATTTTATTTGTAATATTTATTTATTTGACATGTGATGTGTCTTAAGTCGCTGGGGTATATTTGTAGCAATAGCCAACAATACATTGTATGGGTCAAACTTATCGATTTTTCTTTTATGCCAAAAATCATTAGGATATTAAGATCATGTTCCATGAAGATATTCCTTCCGTAAATATATCAAAACTTAATTTTTGATTAGTAATATGCATTGCTAAGAACTTCATTTGAACAACTTTAAAGATGATTTTCTCAATATTTAGATTTTTTTGCACCCTCAGATTCCAGATTTTCAAATATTGTCCTATCATAACAAACCATACATCAATGGAAAGCTATTTATTCAGCTTTCAGATGATGCATACATTTCAATTTCACAAAACTGACCCTTATGACTGGTTTTGTGCTCCAGGGTCACATATATCAATTTCACAAAGAAATGTGCAGCATTCTGTCTGAGACATAATAAATAGACATCTTTCCATTTATAATTAGTCTTAAATCTAATTTTGTTAAAAAAAAATCCTGAGAAAAATCGCACGGTAAGTTGAGTGAATCGTCACATCCCTCATTCTGACACAGATCACAGAAGATCACATGTTTAAAGACTCTTTTAAAGGCCTCTCAGTCATGAGCTACTGCGAGAGGAGAATAAACGTTTAAATAAAGTGTGGAACAATCCAGGTTATTCACTAACGCTCAGTGTTCAAGCTTTAAATCAACAGGAAATCACATGTGATGCTGAATATCGTGTTTCACACGGGTAAGTAAACAGATTTAGGTCAGGACTTGATGTTCAGATCTTACTGTGAGTTTGCAGTGCATTGTGGTGATCGACTTCTAAGGAGGATTTCTGACTAGATAGCTGCTTGCATAAACAGTGTTACAAGTTAGTCATTAATTCTTAATGGTCATTCCATTAAGTCAGTCACATAAAAATGATTGGCCAAATCCTTTGAATTTGAAAAGTAAGACTGATTACTCTTTGGTAACTAATGCTAGTTGGTCAGACTAGTTGTTAAGAGTTTAGAGGCACTATGCACATCTGTGATTTCATGTGATTTGCAGATAAACGTGCATCTTAAACAGCCTCACGAGGGGACTGGATGATGATGATGATGATGATGATGAAGATACCTGGTTGTGTGTAGACTCCAGCGGCACAGAACATGTCACACTGTCAGTCTCCTGATTCAAACATGCAGGTCAATCACAGTCCACGATTAGACGTTAATTACAAACATCTTACATTAACACAAGCACAACACCAGTTAACAGTATTAATGAGACTCGACAGACGGGGGTGATCAGGAGGAGTGAAATCAAGCAACAGACTGTGTTTTGAGGTGCATTCTGGGAAATACCTCGTTCTGATCTCGTTTCTTGGTGAAGATGTTTCGTATGAACGTCTCCTGAAACCTCTTCTTGTTTGATCAGATACTGCCACAGCCGTCTGACGGGGAGAGCGGAGCGCCGGCGAGACTGAGAATCAGAACCTCGTCACAAAACACTAGTGATGCACACAAATTATCATTTCAGTTCAGGAGGCACTTAGGGCGAATCCCATTTCTCTGTCTTACCCCTTCCCCTTCATCTTACCCCTAGCCCTTGTCCCTCAAAACCGAGTGGTAAGCGCTAGGGGTGAAAACACACCCCTATGAAATGAGACACCACTTGGTTACGGTTACGTCATCGTACATCGTCTCTAGCTGGCTGCTTCGTCACCAGAGGTGACAAGTGTTGATCACAAACTTCCAAGATGCGTCTGCAAGTGTGTGTATGTCGATCACGTGGGTTTTAGTGATGTTTTTGCGATTGTCTGCAACAAACTAGCGATTTTTTAAAACGTTTCAATTAAGAACATGGTTGCAAATATATATGTACAGGACTGTGTAGAGCACAAAACAAAACTGTCGAAATTTTTAAATAAATTATTTAAGCCGAAAATACATTTATGGGACTCTCTGGATGACCTTGTTGCCGGTTGCGCAGTGTGTTCTGGGTACCCCTTGGTTTCAAGTAAGCTCGCGAAAATACTTGGTTTTAAGGGGTATCTACCACTTCCCCTTAGCCCTACCCCTCGATCAAAACCAGAATTGGGACAGCCCTTACTCTCACGTGAACACGCAAAACTAAGGGGAAGGGGTAAGACAGAGAAATGGGATTCACCCT